>JAVYIG010000770.1:0-242500 GCA_035222895.1 Strongylocentrotus droebachiensis | reverse complement strand
TCTTATAATACTTAAATTCTTAAACATAATGCTTTCTAACAATTTTTCTTACCCGCGTTCTTTCTTAACTAAAGTTGAAGAAAACAAATCATTGTTCATTTTTGTATAAGAAATGTTAGTGAAAAGCTAATTGCCCTAGCAGAGAGTACAACAAGCAATAACATTTCACTGAACTGTTAGCACCAATTAATAGGGTTAGTTAGAAAGAAATCTTTCAATATTATTTTTGGTGTCATGGACTAAACGAATGTCAGTGATTGTTTTAAATTTGGCATAATTTGACATTTGGTGAATCAATCGGCAAAACAAATCAATACAAAACATAAGAAAACCTTAACGTACTGTATAACCTTCCAGCAAAAAATATGGTGTAGATAAAAGAGTTTCTGCTCTTTGTAATGAAGACATTTGTGTCAATAACTTCTTGTAGCTTAGATAAACATCTAAAATATATATACCTACCACTTTCCACCTTTGATCTCTTAGCTGAATCCATGTCTAACTGAGCTTCCTCACCAGTTTGCATCCTCTTACGTCGTCCATTCATACAGGTCATGTGATTGGTCAGGTGACTATCACCACCAGCTTTGAAGTACTCTATACACTGAGTTTGGTGATTCTGAACAGCTAGGTCAATGACTGTGCTTCCTATACTACTTCGAAGACTTCATGATAAATAAAAGAAAGAAAGAATAGCGCCATCCATCATCTAATTATGATCTTTGGACTGCATTGAGTTGAATAATTATCATCCACTGGAAAGCTACACTTTACATCACATACATTCATGTACTGTACATAAACCATTGATTAAATTGAGTGAAAAATTCATTCACAATTGCATGAATACAGCTGAATATTGAATATTGACTAACCATTGAATTGATATTTGAATTGATTAAAAATGAGTGTTTGTTCTCTTCTCTTTCAGAAATACAATATAAAATGTACGGACATGAACATGTATTTGGCACATTAATACAAGGAGTACAGGTTTGTGATTGCACTACATTACTGACTTGTAATAATACAATGACAGGAGTCTTATATTCAAGCCTCCAAACATGATCTAAATGAGCTTATGAACATCAGATAAGAATAGAGATCAGAAGGACAATGAGGTTACCTTAAATCTGCACCATGTTGGTTTAGGACATGAAGACATTCCACACTGCCGCATCGTACAGCCTTGTGAGCTGCTGTCTCTCCCATGTGATCCTAAACAATCGAAACAAAGTTTCTTTCTTAAGGTATCAATGCTCAATTATTTGGTTGTTGGACATTCATATCACTGATAGCCTTTAGGTAATAGATATTACATCATTGTCTTAAACATTTCACTTTTAAATTGGGTATAAATACTGAACAACTTTAGAATACCCATCATAATATTTTACCAGATATCCACTCAATGACCAGCCCTTCATCAATGAAGCTACAGCCACAGACTTATTAAAGTTTCCTAACCCTGACCCTTTCCCTATGCACCAATCGTCTGCATACATAAACCGTATTGGTGAGGATTTCTTAAGTTAAGCCAAAGAATTTTAATTTAAAGCTAGAGATTGTTATTGAAAATCCTTTCTTCTTTTTTTCCACAAACAAACTTCAATATTAATGCAGTTAATGACTAACTGATTCAATTCTAATCCAACTCTTCTTGATATTTCTTTCAATATAACCCACTTAAAAATAAAAATGAAAGTGTTTTCACTGGTTGCCATCTGTTACAATGTACATTGGTTTTGTTGAGAAGGGAATATTACCTGTGCATTAATTGAGATACCATTCTTAGAGAGCCAAGCCAGGCATGCTGTTTGTCCTTCTAAAGCAGCTACATGAGCTAGAGTAAGACCAGTTCCATGGGTAGCAATATCACATGGTAGACCAGCTTTCACCAACATCTCTAAACACTCAACCTAAAACAACAAATAAGAAGTGTGTTGAATTGAAAAAGTCTTCATTTTACATTTTAGCATCCTGCATCATCAAAGTTTCAACACATTAAGCACTATGATAGTCTATGACAGCTTATGTTAGCTTTTAAACCATCCTTTTTTTTTAATGTAAACAAGATCATAAAAACCTATCATCTGCGTCATTTAAAAAAAAAAAAAAAATTCTTTTTCACTTGTTCCTAATTTAATGATGGTATTTAAATTACAAAATCGCTGACTTTAATATGACGAGAGTTTGCTATTTAGCTTCTGCCGTAAATTCAAATACATGATAAGGCGTGGCGCACGCCAAAATGGCGGATTTTGCACTGCCAATTTATTTTGAGGCTGAGCTGACTTTAAATAACAAAATTTAGCTAAGCCCTTGTCTTACTCTTATTAGTATTATTACTTTACTTTACTTTACTTTAATATACGATGTTGTAGGTCTAAGCCTGTTCATCGATCTAGGATACTTCTAGGTAACTGCGATTTGTGGAGGGAGGAGGTTGTGTAAAACATGAAACAACAGACAACACCTAGACCGGCTCATACAGAAGGCTAGCATTCTTTGACCAGTGACTATCCAGTCTATTCTTGAATGAGTTGACTGACTGACCCAGCTGCCACACATTTTTCTGGAAGACTGTTCCACAGCTCCACGACTCTATTGCTAAAAAAGTATTTTCTGATATCTAGTCTTGAATATTTCTTTTCCAGTTTTCTAGAGTGACCTCGAGTTCTATCTTCTGTACTCAACTTAAAGGGAATCTCTTGCACATTGATTGTACAAGCCATTCAAGTACTTGTACACATCGATCATGTCCCCCCTTCTACGCCTGTGTAGTGGTTCAGCCTTAGCCACTACGGCTCTGGCGGCATATGCGCGTAAGTCCCACATTAGGCGACACCCGCGGTAGTTTCCGCGGGCGTGTTTATTACTGGGAACATCAGATTGGACCTGAGACCGCACGCGACAAGTACGAACACTGTTGATTGCCTGTCTCTTCTGTCTCTTCTGTCTACTACTTCTAGCGACGGTGGAGCTCCACTCAACGAGCAACACTTCAAGTGCTTCTTGAGACAGACTTCAAGCAGTATAGTATCCAGCCTATGGTAGGATAAAACCGTATTATAGTCGTTTATATTGCGTAGTTAAGATTTAGGCCCAGTAAGTAAACATCTCCGCTCCGGCACTACAATGGCGTGATCGTTCTTTTCGGACTTGCGCGAGATATTTTTTTTGTAGCACACGTGTGGGTGACGCCATCTTGTTTTCATTCACTCGTGTACTTAAGGGATTTTCAATTTTGGTAAATTAATTCGTGGGGCCTTGTAAGCTTGTTTATTCCCCGTTTGTAGTTGGTTATTGCTGTAGATTAGTAGTTTAGGGACTCGTAGGGTATTTTCAGTGCTGTATTCCGATTTTTGGGTACTCAGTTCCGTGTTTTGGGGATAATTTTTTGTGGTCGCACACATGTCCGTGCCGCCATCTTGAATACGTTCACGTGTGTGTTGAAGGATTTTTTTTATTTTTGGAACTTTTTTCGTAGAGCCTTATAAGCTCTTAGTTTTTCATTTCTTGTCTGCTTGGGGTTGTAGGATAGTTTTTTAGGGACTCGTTGGTATTTTTCCGGCCGTATTTCGATTTTTGGCATCGGTTCCGGTCATTTTTTTGTACTTAAATTTGCCCACTTTTTTCTACTCACTAGACTGGTTGTACAGCCGTTTTTTGTAGTTGTGATCCTCTCGCCAGAGTTTTATACTGTGGAGATAATTCCACGGTGTTCTTTTTCGGTGAGGTATAGGGTCGTTTAAGTAGAACTTAGTAGGCTCTAATTAGACTAGT
The DNA here is from genome assembly GCA_035222895.1 of Strongylocentrotus droebachiensis. Lineage (NCBI taxonomy): Eukaryota > Metazoa > Echinodermata > Echinoidea > Camarodonta > Strongylocentrotidae > Strongylocentrotus > Strongylocentrotus droebachiensis. The sequence continues at coordinate 238,714 of JAVYIG010000770.1, read as the reverse complement.
TTCAGCCCTCTCGCCGAAGTATTATTACCGTGGAGATAATTCCACGGTGTTTTTCGGTGAGGTATACTATGGGTATAGGGTTGTTTAAGTAGGAGTAGACTCTAGATCTAGAGTATTAGTAGTGAGTAGGAGTCATTAAATTAGTTTCAACCCTCTCGCCGAAGTATTATTACCGTGGAGATAATTCCACGGTGTTTTTCGGTGAGGTATACTATGGGTATAGGGTTGTTTAAGTAGGAATTTTTTAGTAAGAAACTAAGTAAGATTATGAAAGAAACTAAGTAAGTTATTAAGTAGGCAATAGGTCTTTCCTGTAAGAAACTAAGTAAGAAACTAAGTAAGTAAGCAAGAAGTATTTTCCTTGAAGGAACTACGTACATGTACGTTAGTAAGTAAGCAAGAAGGAAGGATTGGGTAGGTACCTAAGTGGGATTTTGGACTGTCAGTCTTGTTTTGTATATCTGTGGATTTGGGGTTAAATCGTGGGTGGTATTTAATTTCATCTTCATTTCATCATTACTAATATTGTAGACTACGGCCATCTCGCCGAGCATTATACCGTGGAGATAGTTCCGCGGTGTTTTTCGGCGAGGTATGTTGCCGGTTTAAGTGTAGTCCTTTAGTGTTACTTAGTAGGGTTTAGTTTTGGCCCGCTCGCTGAAACTGTTCACCGTGGAGATAATTCCGCGGTGTTTTTCGGTGAGGTTTAGGGTTCAGTATTTTCCTGTCGGGTACTTAGTAAGCTATTAGGAAACTAAGTATTAAGTAAGCGAGAAGGAAGGATTGTTTGTGTATTTAATTTTATCATTTGGCTATTTAATCGTTGCTGATTTACAGCTGGTTATGGCCACAGAGAAGGTTAAGGTGAATTATGGGACTGAAGAGGCCTTACTGGCCGTTGTGGATAGAACTAAGTCCCACAAGATTCTTACGTGGAGGGAGCAGTGTGGGAGCTTGACGGAGGAGTTATTTTTGCAGTGTCCTCGTCTCCATGAAGCTAAGGACCTGTTGCATCTATTTGATTTTGAGCCTTATAGGAAGGCGGATCGGGCTGAGCAGGCACAGGGGGAGGGGGTGGGGACTGAGCTAACCCAGACTGAGCAAACCCAGTCGGTCCCGAGTCCCGAGTCCCGAGCCCCAATTCCGGATCCTGTTCCCTATAAACATACAGTGTACCCCCCGCCTTCGGGTGGAGGCCCAGCTGGGCCTATAGCCGGGTCGGCGGCTGAATCACAAGTTAGGAGCTCGCCGCAACCGGCCGAGCCCTCCCCAGCCGAGCCTTCCGCTGACTACTGGCTTAGGGAAGATAGGACTCTACCTTCCAGGGAACCCCCACAGAGTAATTATGGTTATCCCCCTTCTAGGGGATCCCCTCCTACCAATTCTGGTCCGTTTTCCGGTCCCCCATGTGATAGTTATGTATATCCTCCTTCTAGGGAACCCCCTCCTACCAATTCTGGTCCGTTTTCCGGGGTCCCCCCACGTGATAGTTATGTATATCCTTCTTCTAGGGAATCCCCTCCTACCAATTCTGGTCCGTATTCCGGGGTGCCCCCACGTGATAGTTATGTATCTCCCTCTACTAGGGAATCCCCACCACGGGGGCAGGGGGATTACTGGCCGCAGGGGCGCCGAGATTGGCCCCCTCGTCTGCCAAGGTCGCTTAGTTTTGATGGGAGGACTAGTTGGCATTCCTTTCTCAGGAAATTTACAAGCTATGCTGCGTCGTGCCAGTGGAGTCCGAGGGAGTGTTTGGATGCTCTAGGCTGGTGTCTGGAAGGGTCTGCGTTGGATTGTTTTTCCAATCTTCGGGATATGGGCACTGAGTCGTATTACCCGATGTTGACAGCGATGGGGCGTCGGTTTGGGGCTACCCGATTTCCGGAGGAGGCCATAGCCGAGTTTCGGACGGCTCGCCAACTCCCGGAGGAGTCCCTCCTTGGGTGGTCCGACCGGCTCCAGGCTTTGTTTTGTGAAGCTTTTGGGTCTGACCAAAGGGGTGACGGCACTCAGATGGTATTGCAGCTATGCCAGGGTTGTACGGATAAGGCGGCGGGTTTGACCGCTCTGAATAAACGCCCGAAGTCCGTTGAAGAGGCCCTGGAGGCCATCAGGTGGGCACAACACACTCAGCGTGTTGTGTACGGGAGCGAGCACCGCCGTTTATATCCAGCTCCTCGGCAGCAGGTGCAGCAGACTTGCCTGTACAATCAGGAGGCAGACAGTTATGATACAGTTGAGGAGCCGTGAATTTATCGGTATAGGCAACCCTATCGTTCCCCAACGGTTTCCACAGGTCGAGATGTTCCCCGTCCGGCTCCTGTGGAGGACCGGGGGAAGGACAGTTATGATACAGTTGAGGAGCCGGGAATTTATCGGCATAGGCAACCCTATCGTTCCCCAACAGTTTCCACAGGTCGAGATGTTCCCCGTCCGGCTCCGGCGGCGGACCGGGGGAATGTCAGCACCCTTCTTGAGGTTCAAGAGAAGGACATAGGCAGTCTGAAGGTGGACATGAGTGGAGTGAAGAAAGAACTCTCCAGTTTGAGGACACGCATGGACAACATGGATAGTATGTTGGCGGAAGTCTTGAAGACTGTCAAGTCTTTGGAGGTTTCTATGCTGTCCCATGCCTGCTCTCTATCTCCCGTGGCTGAAGTTCCGGAAAACCTGGAGGGGTCGGAGAGCGAGGCCGATCTCCGATCTGGAAACCAAGAGGCCTACAATCAGTGAATACTAGTGTAAATAATGTTAGTGACCCGCCTGACTCTTCGGTCGGTCCCTTGGACAAAGTAAATAATGTTAGTGACCCGCCTGACTCTTCGGTCGGTCCCTTTGTCCAGGTAGTTAATGTTATTGTCGGGGGGGAGGAGGTACATATGTACTATGGAACGGATTCCAGGGCAGCCTGTATCCAGGGAGTTTGTGTCGCTAGGACGGCCGTGGTGCCCCCTTCTAGTGGGAAGCGGGTAAGATGTAGGGTTGTTGGGAGTCCAGGGCTCCAGAGTAAGGACCTTTCCCTTTTCCAGCCCACCCACAGGCTCCCATTTTGGATTCCTTGGATCGTGTTTGATCGGGGGAAATAACATATTTGTCTTAAATATATATTATGGTTCACTATCAAAGCCATTCACAACGGCTCGTCCGCAAGGACATGGTGCCGGTTCCATTTTGGATTCCTCGGATCATGTTTGATCGGGGGAAAGAACATGTTCGTTATATATATTTTAGTTCACTTTTGTTTACAGAATATGATTATGTTTTGGGGGAGTAATTCCTCTGGATCTGCTTGATGGTGTTGTGGGCCTGGGTGCCCTGAATGATATCAGGAACTTGCCGGCAGTGGCTATTGTGCCCCCGGGGGCCGAGTGGCCCAGAGAATGTAATCTTATTTTGTTGAAGTGTTTTCACCTTCTATATCATTTTCCATCTGATTTCAGTGATCTGCTTTTATCATTCTAATACTTCTTATATGCACCGTTTGGACTGCCTGTAGGGAGCCGTTTGGCTCTCATGTGGGACTGCCCAGTTTCTGGACATTGTACCATCCAAACTGCACTTGGGGAATGGGGAGCCATTGGGCTCTTCCCCTTTTCTGCACACTTATTGCCATTCATCGTTTATGTTGATCACTCACTCTCATGCTCGGTCACCTTGGGAATTTAATGTAATGCCCCGGTTAATCCCTTATGCCCGTGCCAAGACGTTTTGCAATTTGTCATTATGTATAACCGGCACGGTAAGGGTTAACTGGTATATTTCTGTTTCTTTATGACTGTAATGCCCCGGTTAATCCCTTACGCCCGTGCCAGGACTGCTATTCTTTGTCATTTACACGTGACACCGGCACGGTAAGGGTTAACTGGTATATTTCTGTTTGTAACCAGAATGGAAACCATTATGGTTATGGGATTGACTAGTTATATTATATAGTTGTATATTTTATGCATCATTATGGCTATGGGATTGACTAGTTATATTATATAGTCGTATATTTCATGCACTATTATGGCTATGGGATTGGGTCTCTATACACATGTATTTTTCATCATATTTCCGGTACCAAATTTTGGAATACAGTATATTTTTAGGTATGATAAAGGCGCCCGCCCTCTGGAAAGGCCAAGACTTCACCGGTGCTGGCAGGGAGGGTCCTTGACCCATCCGCCAGCGGGAACGGCGTGACCCCGCACTGCGGTACGGGAGTAGTTTTAAGTTAGTTTTAGTTTAGTTTAAGTTGGGCTTTAAACTCATTAAGTGGGGAATAATGTAGTGGTTCAGCCTTAGCCACTACGGCTCTGGCGGCATATGCGCGTAAGTCCCGCATTAGGCGACACCCGCGGTAGTTTCCGCGGGCGTGTTTATTACTGGGAACATCAGATTGGACCTGAGACCGCACGCGACAAGTACGAACACTGTTGATTGCCTGTCTCTTCTGTCTCTTCTGTCTACTACTTCTAGCGACGGTGGAGCTCCACTCAACGAGCAACACTTCAAGTGCTTCTTGAGACAGACTTCAAGCAGTATAGTATCCAGCCTATGGTAGGATAAAACCGTATTATAGTCGTTTATATTGCGTAGTTAAGATTTAGGCCCAGTAAGTAAACATCTCCGCTCCGGCACTACACCTGTGAACAAGAGTTGGTAATTGGAGTTTTATAGTGTAGAACATGCACAGAGTTTGCTGAATTTAGTGAACTCCTTTTTCTGAGCACTATTATCGTATAAAATTGGCAAATGCAAAAACAAGTCTTTTGGGGGGATTTTGCATTTCAGCTGGAACCAACAAAACATCAATCAACGACATCAACTTGATCAAGAACTCTCCCCTTCTCGGAAGCAGAGCTGAGGTGAGCGTTTTTCGAACGTATATCGCACCTTAACGAATTATCATCAGAAACACATGAAAGATAAGCAAATCGTTATCACTCCAGTCCTGTATAGATATCTACCTTTCCATTGTGAGCTGCCCAATGAGCCGGTGTCCAGCCGAAGAGTGGATCTTGTGCAGAAGCATCGCACACGGACACCACAGCCTCCCCGAGAAGGCCTGCCAATGTACATAGATCCCCATCTCGACAAGCACGGTGAAGAGGAAATGATTCCAGAAGATCTTCAGCACCACACAATTCTTTAAATTCCGTCTCCATTTTTACTTTCCAGTAAAATCTAACAAGTTGAGAAGAAACTACTGTATTAAAAGTATGAAGGCGGACCTTTTTTAAAGTTTGAGACTTCAGAAGGCACCCAGAGGATGTTATTTTTTAGTTTTCCTTTGTTGCTGTAAAATTGTAAATAAATATTGGTCGCGCCGCGCCAGAATGAATGAATGCATAACGCAGATGGCGCTAAACATAATTTGGCGCTGTGTACGGTTGTATTTATTATATAGATTTTATATATATAATTTTTTATATAATTTTAAATAAGGTGGTACGATGGGGGGGGGGGGGGAGATGCCACAATGTGATTGCCATAATATAATTGATTTTGGGAATCAAGGTTTATCGTAATAAATGAAAACTCAGGCGATCTTAGTCAAATTTACCTGATTATCATTTAATGCAAGTCAACAACAACAACAAAAATTAGGATGGAAATTTCTACAATCCAGACGTAGGCCTAATTGATTGATTGATTGATTTTAATTCAAAAGAATCAAAATTCAGTCAGCTTGATGGTTTACAAATTTTTGCATAGTATGGCTCCTTCAATTATTTTGAGGAAGCCTTCAAGACTATTGTGATTTCTCATAATTTCCTAAAATCTCAAGGAAAGGTATATTGCTATACCCAGACCTATAGGAATGAGTGTTGCCAAAGAATATTTGTTACACCGAGGGTAAGGTCAAAAGAATAACCTATCTTTAGATATTGGTCTGTCGAAATCGGTCTGTCGATTTAACGAATATAAGTTGAATATTGATATGTGTTTTTTGTTATTGCAAGTTCAATTTTTATTTGGTTTTTCGGACCCCACTGAAAACGTCAGTTTTGTCATATTAAAAAAGCTAAATATACAGCCATAATTTATAGGCTGTTGTTGTTTGGTATTATCGGCGTTTCATTCTTTTTTTAGAATATCATGCCGTAAATAACCTAACCCTAAGGCCTACTCTTTGATTATTATACAGTGCGTCCCAGAAAAAAACGAAACCGAGAATTATCGATGTTTTATCATAACTTAATCACAATGATAAATGACACATATTTGTAAAGCTTAGATCCTTCTCTTTTATTTGATGCATATTTCACGCATGAGTGATTAAAATGAAAGTTTGAAGAGAGGAAACCAAAAAGTCATTTGGCGGACGGTATCTGAATTTCAAGGAGAAAATCCCATTTCTAGAAAGTTGAGTTTTCGCCCTTTCATATGACACCTCAGTCAGGAAAAATGGGCTAGGAATAACAAAGTTCTGTTTGTTTAAAGTAGTGCTTGCATTTCCTTATTTTTATTAAACGAATTCGTTTTCACTGACTGTCTGCCGTAGCAACAAACGGAATTAACAAAAGACTTAACTCCGTTTCGTTGACAATCAGCCGTAGACGACAGACTTGCATGGCTGATTGTCAACGAAACGGAGTTAAGTCTTTTGTCAATTCTGCTAGTTGCTACGGCAGGCAGCCAGTGAAAACGAATTCGTTTGATAAAATGATTAGTAAGACCTTTTTCAGTAGGGGGTGTAGAGGCCACCGATAACCGACAAAACTAGCCACCAATTTATATCGACACATTATATTAATGCCAATATGCCAATGTCTACAAATGTCTACAAATTGAACCCTATAAACCCGGGGCCCGGGGGCACCCCGGGCACATACAATGATGTGCTCAAATTACTTTTTCTTCGCCCCTCCTCTATATACACCTTTTCTACCGAGAACAAAATCCATTATTTATGGTTGCCATGCCAACCATGAATGAACGACCAATCCACGTCAGCCAAATTTCGTTTTTCTATTACATGTGCCATATCAGTCAACAATAATTGTGGGTAATTTACGGTGTAAAAAAGGATTTTGACCCACTTTTTTCATTTTCTTCATAACCTTTTGTGACTTTGACCTTTCAGGATCTCTCAAAGTCGACCAAATGACATCGGAAGCAAGAGAATAATCATCACCGGGTTTTTCACATTTCGTTCTTGAAGTAAATCCCTTTACTCCTAAGCCTTCTTAACAGAAACTTAAATTACATTACATACGGTGCGTCAAGTCTGGTAACCAAAGCATATCAGACTCCACCCAGACCACTTCTATGGGCATTTACCATGTCTATGATTAGATATGCGTGGTATACATACGACGTATACCTACCATTCCTTTGATATGCATTCCGATGTTTTTCGTTTCCAGTATCGCCATTAATTATCATTTTAATAATTCAATCTTTAAAGATATAACATTTTCCTATTTTCCCTCTTTTTCTATTTCTGTTCTTTCTCTCTATTAAAAATAAAATAAATATACGTTGTCTAAAAAAAGGTGTAGGAGGGGCTTCGAGCACCCCCCCCCCCCTCAAGCCCCGACATTCCACGAACCCTTTCTAATAAGAGCATGAAGAGAATGAAATATACTTCCTAAAACAAAGTACTCATTTAAAAGATCTCAAATCAAAAATATACTAGAAGATTAACAATTTAGTATAGTACCGGACTTTTAAAACCTAATGCATGGCCGTCCAGAGGATTTTTGTATGTTGGGGACCGGGGTAAAATGCAATAAATTATTGAAAATTTATTGCATTTTCTGTGTTTTTTTGTATTTATGGAAACTGCCCCCTACCCTAGTCCCCGCTGCGTACAGTCATGGTTCAGTGACAAAGCAATGGCCTCGTAACTGTGAGGCCCCAAGATCAAAACCGTGTCGATGTGCTATATTAGTGCCCTTTTGTGGGGCATTTATCCTCATTACTGTCATTTATGACTTGAGAGCGTAGGTCCCCTAGTTAATAAGCATAGTAGCATACACATGCTTTAGCAGTTCCACAAAACACACATTGGCAAGTTATTATTCAATAAAATCTGAGAATTTATACTATTATCTATATCTATTATTTTTAAATAATTTTTAAAATAATTCCATGAATTGGGGTAAAACTAAAATAGTCCACCTACATGTTTTTTTTTCTTCTAATTTCAGAAGTGGGCTCAGGGTCGGTCGACTTAGTGCCGCCCGACGTACAAGTAGATTTTTTTCGGGTGGCTATTTCCATTGCTGCATATAGATATACACACATACACACATACATACACCCACCTACAACCATACACACGCAAACATGTGTGAATAAGTGTATTCATATTGACAAAATGCTCAAATAGAACATAACGGCCAAGGTAATATCTGAAGGTTATTCCAAAGATTGTTTCTGAGTAAAGCACGAATGGTAAAAAGAGGGAATTAAAGATTATGTTATAAATACGTATATCTATGGCAATATGCGACTGACCAATCATGTTCGCAGAATCCGATACACCTCCAAAACACCCCCTCGATCACTGCTGCTACCTTGTGTATTCAAGCATATACACACCATGGAGGCATGAATAATAGTATTTTCAGGCTATTCAAGGCTCTAGCTTTCCATTCACAGCCAAAAGATATATATTATTGTACGAATGTGTTTGTACGAGTATTTGTAGTTTTCGCCGGGATAACGTAGGGACGCCTGAAATACTACAAGCTCGTATTTGCGATTGTTAGACATCACGCTGTCCAAACGTTTACATCTTCAGTGGATTTCAATTTCACTTACAAGCAGACGATTTTGTGTAATCGAGCAACCAATATCATTGATCGTACTGTAACAACAACATTGCAATCAGAAGCCTAATACCATGTTCATATATCCACGTGGCGTGTTACTCCTGGGAGGTAGGCTTTAAAGCTCATTGATTACACCCGTATTATACTTCGAAATACTGCATTCAATACTGAAGTGAAGAAGATAATTAAAAATGGCAGTCGACGAAGCCACTCTGAAAACTGCTGACATTGTCGTCATCGTCATCCATTTCATAGTCGTTCTCACACTGGGTATCTGGGTAAGTAAAACCTCCATACGACCAGCGGCAGTGATATAGTATTAGTAATAGTAGTAGTAGTAGTAGCAGTAGTAGTAGTAGTAGTAGTAGTAGTAATATAGTAGTATGTCTAGTAGTACTAGCAGTATAGTAATACGGTAGTAGTAGTAGTAGTAGTACTAGTTGTAGTAGTAGTAGTAGTAGTAGTAGTATAGTACAAGGAGTAGTAGTAGTAGCAGCAGCAGCAGTAGTAGTAGTAGTAGTAGTAGTAGTAGTAGTAGTAGTAGTAGTTGTAGTAGTAGTAGTAATAGTATTAGTGGTATAGTAGTAGTAGTAGTAGTTGTAGTGGTAGCAGCAGCAGTAGTAGAAGTAGTAGTAGTAGTAGTAGTAGTAGTAGTAGTAGTAGTCATAATAGTGTTATAAGTAGTAGAATTTCTATAGTACATAGAAGTAATTTGACATGATTTTCGTGTTTCAATGTACACAATCGTCGGTATAGCAGGAATTTAAAACAGCTCGACCTGATAGTAGATTTTTAGTTTAGAGAAGAAGAATGTGAATAGAAGGATAGAGGGGAGAGACGGGTCGCTCTACATGTCCATTGACATTTTAGAGTTTTATCTGATAAGCTGCTTCATAAAATGATCCGAAAAATTATAATCCTTCAATTAAGTCTTAATGATAATAACAACAAAGGTACAGTAGGCCTACTCTAACTAAAAAGAATTTAACGAAATGCTTCAAAAATGATTAATTTCAAGCAAACTTGGAGATATACACTTGATCCACTCTAAAGTAAAAATTTGTCTGCAATAATTGACATTCAACTCGACTCTCCTTAAATAATCAAATTAGATGAATACATTAATTCTGTTTATGACATATATTTTGAAATGAAAGGAAGTGTTGAGGTAAGTGAAAGTCACCTGAAAGTCGTTGAAATTGATTCAAAATCTGTGCACTTTATTTGCTCCTCGGATTAGCATTATAGTGGGACAACGCCCACTGCACACCTACTAAGCTTTCCATCGAAATAAACATTCATTATACACTTTTCGAGCCTACAATAGAGTTGTGTAATAAAGCTTACAACCTGTATTATTCATTGAAGAGTCTTAGAGCTAATCTGGAACCACGAGTATTATTGAGTACTAGTAGTAGGCCTTGGATATCACTTTTTCTGATTACATAAACAAACACCCCTCGGTCACTAACAACCGTCGCTTTTATTTCTTGTAAAATACCAATGTATGCAATAAACACCTTAATATCACATTAAAAGAATGTGAAAATCATTATAAACCTTTATAATTATCATCGAATTCTCACTATGTATTTGTCTACCATGGCTGATACCATGACGTTCATCCAGGCCTCGCAATGGTTTACTTCATTGATTAAATCAAAATTCATTCCCATTAAATTCACCAGGTGCTGAAGGGCATAATCATAACTATAAACTGTTTGTTTCCTGAAAAATAACCGAGAGGCCAAGTAAAGGGCGCATAATACATCACAATGCCTGCGGTGTATTGAAGATAATTCAATTAAATTCATGGTGGTTTGGCGTTCATAATGAAGCTAGTGGAGGATATCACCTCTATGAAGCTTTACATTCACGGCGCCGTTTGAATGGATAGCATTCAAATTGATTTCTTTCAAATTTGAACTGGATGCATTGGCATGATTCCAAACATGCGATGTGGTTATTGCACAATTATTGTTTATTATTTTTTTCAAACGACAATCTTTTGTACGTTTTATTATCAGTGCACTATGCGGCATCTGTTTAAATTGCATTGTGTAGTCGCTCTTGGATTCAAGTAACAACACGCACACACATACACACAATTTACTGCATAACAGAGGACCTACTTTTCCGTGCAAATAGAGCACCTAAATAAACATAGCCCTATGTCAAATTACCCTAAATTTTAAACAATTTCACATGGTTCTCAAACCGAGGACGTACTCATTTTGCGAGTGGTCGGCAAAGTGATGTTCCCGTTTAATGAGTGCCCTCGCTATTCATTCACCCACAGTCCCATGTACCCACAGTCCCACCCACTAACAGTCCCACTCACCCACAGTTCCACGTACCCACAGTCCCACCCGTCCACAACCCCGCGTACCCACAGTCCCACCCACAATCCCACCATAGTCATCCACCCACAGTCCCACCACAGTCCCACCCACATATTCACCCACCCACAGTAATCCACCCACAGTCCCACCCACAGTCCCACCTACAGTCACACCCCCACAGTCCTACCCACAGTCCTACGTACCCACAGTTCCACCCACCCACAGTCCCACCCACAGTCCTACCACCCACAGTGAACTACCCACCATCCACAGTCCTACATACCCACAGTCCCAGCCGTCCACACCCCACGTACCCACAGTCCCACCCACAATCCCACCCACCCACTGTCATCCACCCACAGTCCCACCCAGTCCCACCCCCAGTCCCACCACCCACAGTCTCACCATCTACAGTCCCACCCACCTACAGTATATTTTCTAATGGAAGATTTTTAAACAAGAGGTGAAGCGGAACTGAATTGAATTGAAATTAATTGAAATCGAATCCAAAGTATCTATAAAGATACAAATCAATAGCAAATTTTACATATTGTATGTATGATCCAATACTATCAATCAAATGAAAGAAGGCTAAGAGTTTTGATGGGATAGCTTGCAAACAGTATTACGTTCATTGCATGTATGGCTCTACAATTTCGTGTAAGTAATAATCTTAATCATAATAAGAATCAAGGCTCATATAAACCGTTATTATTATATTTCTTGCTGATCTACTCAAATCATCAATGGTTTTGCTTTTCATCTGGAACCAAGGTCCAAGTATGCCATTGATCATGAATAACAAGTTATCTAGTGTTTGTTTGTGTTGTTTTGTTTTGTTTCATAATAAGGAGATTTGTGTTTATTTTCTTTCACAGTGCATGTCCTATCATTCTTTATCGTATTAGTCAACAAGCATTGAGGTATTCTATTTTTCAATCAAAATGTTTTTCTTTGTTTATGTAGTCGGCATGGAAGGCGAACAGGGGAACGACTACCGGTTATTTCCTGGCGGGTAGGAGTATGAGCTGGTGGTTGGTAAGTGTATTGTACCATGTATATTATAATCATCATACATTGATAGGTACATTCTAAAAAAGTAAAACCTTAAATCACCATTAAATGGCACTCTTATGTGTTTTTCTTTTCTCAACAGATCCGTCTTGTTCCTTTGTCTCTTCTCTCTGTCGTCTTTCCCAGCTTATCCCTATTCATTTCTTTCTTTACTTTATAACTGGACTTTTGTCTAAGAATATTATACATTTGAAGTGCTATATAAACAATCCTTCTTCATTTCTATTATCAATTTTTGTTTCTTGGCAATATTGGTAAATTAATTAGATTCTTTTTACATAATTTTGAACAATGCAACTATGTAATCTTTGTTTGTATCAGTCTTTGAACTGGTTTTACAAGGAACTTTCTTTCAATAAACCTTAATAAATGAATGAATAAATGAGCTAGAGTGATTGCTTTTCAAAATGGGAGATAACACTTTGAACTTGCTTGATCCAACATTATAAAAGTTGAATCTTTAACGTGTTAAAAGTGTGGTTTTGCATGGGTCCTTGATACAACGAAACATTCTATGATTAAACAGGTTCTCAAAATATTGTTCATATAGTTTATCTGTCCTCCTGGCAAAGTATGGCCGAAATGTCATTTTGTTCCCCTGCCCACATCTCGGATTTTCAATGTCTTACTTACCGGTAATATAATTATGTAAACAAATATTTTAATTCCAAACGATTGTAGCATCAAGTCTCATACGTATTATGTGAAATATGTAGCTAGGTGCTATAGCTTTCATATATGAATGATAGTTAAGCCTCTCTGTGCCCATAGATGAGAAACAGTATCCCGTTCCATGTCTAAAAATATCGCAATATATTCAAGGTGGATCGCTTATTAAGCGTAGTGCGTCAGAGCCTGTCTGAAGAACCAATCAGGGACACTATATTTCTACCCCCCTGTCCCTCTCTCTCGTTCTCTCTCTCTCGCTCTCTCTCTCTCTCTCTCTCTCCCTCTCTCTCTCCTTCCTCTCTCCTCGCCCTCCTCTTTCTCCTCATCCAAATTTGTTCGCTCGTGAACAAAATGATTGTGCCCGTCACTCGTACGGTATCATATATTCTATACTCCGTTACATTAGCGTATTTCGAAAGATCAAGGGAGCAATTTTGGCCCCTAACAAATTTTCAACATCAAAAATATACTTTGAACATTTTGCGTTTTTATAAAGAACTGTCAAAAGGTAGAATTATAATCGAATTTAAATCTAATATACAATGGATAATATCTGTAGAAATTCTCGTACTCAGTCGTAATGCGTCCTCCCCTGCCCAATACCGTGTTTTGAAGCTCATTGGATATTTTTGGACGAGCAAGCGCAAACAGATTGAAATTATGTATCGAAGTATGTACTAAAGTCTATACTATCTTCAAACATACAAACAATAGCTTATATTTATAATATATTTAAAGAATGAATCTGTACACCCTTGTGTGCTCGTTCGAATATCGAACTATAATAGAGTTCCATTACAAACTATAAAGAGATGGTGTAAAAGTACACCCATAATGCAATTTGTTGTTCGGGAAAAGTTATTTTCTTGCTTGATCACTTCTGATGACCAAGGTTTACGCCACTGCCCCAGAAATATGACATGAATGATAAACATGACGATATGAGAAGATCAATCAAGATGTGATGATATAAGGAGCGAAAAAATTGAACGAGTGCATTTTTAGATGGAAAATCTCATCAAAATGATAAATCAATTATTTATTAATATCATAATCATCATTATTATTGTTATTATTATTGTTATTATTATTAATATAATCATTACCACCACCACCATCATCATCATCGCCGTCATCATCTTCATCATCGATATTGTATTGTTACAATATTACCCGTATAATTTTCTATTGTGACTCATCTTCAGGTTGGTCTATCTCTATACGTGAGTAACATCGGTAGCATCCATTTCATTGGACTCAGTGGAACCGCAGCTAATAATGGAATTGCAGTCATCTCATATGAGTTTCATGTAAGTTATCAATCTTTGATTTCACCGTCTCTCTATTTGTATTCAGGTCATTTTAATCGGACTCGGAGATACATGTAGGCCTATTTGGTTTATTGAAGGCTTGTCCAGTTATGACGCGGTAGAACGCGTTTAAAAAAAAATCAGCGCAGTTTTTTTTACGTGTATAAGTGTATGCGCGTCATATCTGAACAAACCTTAAAGGTAATACAAAGTTTTGGGAAATTTTGAAAATTGGGTGGATTGTGATTCTTTACAATTTTGATATATTTGGATGCCCCTATGGATGTATTATAAGCACTAGAAAATTTAGCTCCTAAAACACTTCTGCTTTGGAGAAAAATTGAATATTAAAATTTACCGGTGCTCCCGGTAAATTTTGATAAATTTCAAATAGTCCCTACAGCCGTACAATAGTAGCTGCGACCATGAAAATCTCAGAACATGTATTTCCAAACAGGAATAGCTAATCGATCAATTTTGGTCGAGAAACATTGTTTTATAGCTTAATTAATATCTTGACCTTGAGAGAGAGCTAAACAACATAAAGAGTTTATTATTTACAATTTGATAACTTTAGACTCGAGTTGAACCGCGACAACGATCGCTGCATATTGTAGGATCGCTTATGCTTCCAATATGTTCATTTGAACTAAATTCACAACCCCATACCAAAACTTTGTATTACCTTTAATAATTTGTTATACCTTTACTAGGAAAATACTGTAAAAATCAATCATTTAATTGAATGAGGGATGACCCTTCACATTTTGTTTTGTTTTTGTATGTAAGGCCAATTAAAATAAATTCCTGTTTTCTCGTCTGCATTGTGCGAAAATGCAGAGGAGGGGGCTTCATGTGATAAAATTGGATCATTTTCGAATATCATTTAATTTGTACATGCATTTCAGAGGCTTAAAACGAGATGGAATTGCATTGTAGAAAGTAATTGAATTTGTTTTCCAACTGCCTAGATGTCCTCAGATTCATATTCATTTCAGTTTCATTAGAAAAAAATAGAACAAAGGTCAACAACAAATGAAGCTGGTCGGAGTGAGGAAGGATGAGGGGAAGACGAATTGTTTTATTTTGACCGGAAGCTTTTGACACTTTATGGTGAAATGCATGGATCCCTGACCTATGGTCCAATTTAACCCTCTCTCGTAAATTGCAAGTTTGACGTCATAAAGAATGCTTATAGCAGTGATGTGCGAAGTCACATTGCCACTGAACAAACAATTTCGAAGATTGTCTATGCGCTATATAGTTCTTTGAATGACGATACCACTTAAATAACAGGCCCTTTAATAGCTAGCTTGGCCCTTCATTTCTTTTATTTTTCCGTTAGTAAAAATGTGTCGCAAAGTCTAGGCCTTGATCCCCCTTCACAAGTTGTCGCGAGACGTTATGTTCGCAGATGACATTTCGATGCAGAGTCTTCATTAAAAACAATGTTGAACCTATACTCATGATTTTTTTAGAAAGGTGTCATTTAGCTGAAATTTAAAAAAAAAGTCTAACACGAATCGAAAAATAATGTCAAAAATAGCACAACAAATATGTTTTGGGGGGTCTATTTTCTATGTTCTCCATAACAAAAGCAAAGAAAAAGGTCTAATTATCTAGAAAATAGTATGAAGATAATTATAGAGAAAATAGCAAAAAAAAATGCATCCTCGCATGTGAAAGATGATCAGGGTTAGAGTACAGGGAAATAATTTAGATAATGACTCACCATGCGCTTAACAAGCAACATTCCCTCATGCTGCTTCAGTCATTCGAATTTTCTCGTCTTTAATTTCAGGGACTTTTCTGCCTGTTGTTACTCGGATATATCTTTATGCCAATCTACATATCATGTGGGGTGAGTATTAACAGTCGTTGCATTAGACTTGGAATACTGGTGATGATGATCGGTGTTGATGGTGATGATGATGGTGATTTTAGTGGTGGTAATGATAGTGATAGTATGATGATATTGATATTGAAAATGATGATAATATGATGATGATGGTGATGATGGTGATGATGATGGTGATGATGATGATGATGATGGTGGTAAAGATGGTGGAGGTGATGATGATGATGGTGATGATGATGATGATGATGATGATGGTGATGATGATGATGATGATGGTGGTGATGATGATGATGGTGATGGGTGATGATGATGGTGATGGGTGATGATGATGATGATGATGGTGGTGGTGGTGATGATGGTGGTGATGATGATGATGATGATGGTGGTGATGATGATGATGGTGGTGATGATGATGTTGATGATGATGATGATGGTGGTGAAGATGGTGGAGGTGATGATGATGATGGTGGTGATGGTGATGATGATGATGATGGTGATGATGATGGTGATGATGATGATGATGATGCTAATGATGATGATGGTGGTGATGATGATGATGATGATGGTGGTAATGATGATGATGGTGATGATGATGATGCTAATGATGATGATGGTGATGATGATGATGATGATGATGACGATGATGAT
Source organism: Strongylocentrotus droebachiensis (assembly GCA_035222895.1). Taxonomy (NCBI): domain Eukaryota; kingdom Metazoa; phylum Echinodermata; class Echinoidea; order Camarodonta; family Strongylocentrotidae; genus Strongylocentrotus; species Strongylocentrotus droebachiensis. The sequence continues at coordinate 222,045 of JAVYIG010000770.1, read as the reverse complement.
GATGATGATGATGGTGATGAAAATAATTAGTTTTATTAACGTATCCATAAGAATTAGATATTTGCAAATTATTATATTGGAATGTAATTATTCAGAAGACATACATAAGATAATTAGATTTCGTGCTTCTTGAATGATTTACCTTTGGCTTTTATTTTTGGTAGGATTAGATAAAAATTATATAGGCCTAGGTTTCTTTTGACGATACCTACTTTTTCTATGTGGAATACAAATTTTTATTTATCAATACTGTTTTACAATCAAATTATAATGAATATGAATATGATGATGATGATTATGATGATGACTTCTTGTATAGCTTATAGCGCTTGCTCTACAATATTTCACAAATGCAACGTTCTTGGTCAGTGTTTCAAATTCAGATTATATTCCGTCTTTGTTGGCATTATTTCAGTTTGCACTTGCGTCACCTATTGAAAATTAATGTGCCTCAAAACCATGACGTATTACGTAATCGGAACATGATTTCTTTGGGACATGCTCTTGAGTTGATTTTTGTTGTAATAGTTGCAATCATGCTCATAATGAATATAAAAACAGGCCTGTTCATATTTTACCCGCCAAGTCACAACTAGTTTCCATATCATGTCATGGACAAGTTTGAGAAACTAGAAAAGGATAGCTTATCTATTCAAGAACATACATTTATTGCCGCGATACATCTGGTCTTTTCAAAGCATAATATTATCATTAAATCCTTTTTTAAGTGTGTCGTATACTTCGGCACAAATTTTTAAATGCTTCGTAACTGTCAAAAAAGAGCTACGAAATTCTACTTGACGTCTGATATGGATTGAAATAAAATATACTAGCACTGGATACCGTTGTATTGCAGGTCATCACAGTACCTGAATATCTTCAGCTTCGGTTTGGTGGCTCCAGACTAAGGGTCTGCATATCAGTTGTATCTATACTCTTCACTATAATCTCTACTCTCGCGGTAAGTCATAGACATTGTTAAGGAGACAATTTGCATTTCATTTTCTCCGTTTCTTTATTACTTCATATATTATAAGGGGACATTATTTTTCCTTAGAATGGTAAAACGGCGGAAGAGGTAATTGGTGAGATAATATGAGAGAACAGAAAAGAGTACCTTTACAACAAATGAAGGAACAATTTGTATTTAGCGTAAGTGATTTTGTGCATTATGTGTGTTATTTATGGCTCAATATTGTGATTCCCTCCTTAATAACAGACCTCAAGGAGTATAAACTACAACAACAATGATAATAATAATAATAATAATGATAATAATACTATTGATGATAATGATAATAATAATAATGATAAGAAGAAGAAAGAATGAGAAAAATAATTTCGTTTACCCGAGGAAGCCTTATCATTATCAATATTGTTCTTTCTGAGGGCCCTATATTATTTTTACCCCAGCAACTGCAAGGTACCCATTTATGAAGGGGTGGAGGGTGGTAAATGTGGATTAATGTCCTGCCAAATGACGTTACTGCAGGTCTGGGATTTGAACCCCCAACCCTTTAAGATTGAGAGTCAAGTGATGAAATACTATCACAATACCTCCAAACCTATAGAGGGGTATGTGTCCTTTGAGCAGGGTATTTTGTCTACATTGCTCCTCTCCACCCAGGGGCTAAATGGGTACCCAATGGGATGCGAAGATCGATGCGGTTGGATTTACACATGCGCGCCCGAAAAAGCGGGCGACTAGCTCCCCAGGGAGTGGAGAATGTGTTCTGAAATATGCTGAAAATTTATTGAATCCAGTGACTGGGGTAATAATATTACTGGAAGCGCTTTTTAGAAATAGTTATTAACATAGAAAGAAAATTATCTTTCAATGTATATTTATTTCAGTCTGAGATGTATGCTGGCATTGTGATCATCCAACAAGTGCTTGGTTGGAATCTGTACCTATCTCTCATCCTATTACTTGTAATGACTGCTGCATACACCATGGCTGGAGGTCTTACTGCTGTGATCTATACTGATGCTCTACAATCAGTCATCATGATCATTGGGGGGTTCATTCTCTTCTTCATTTGTAAGTTACCAAATTTTGCTCAAACTACGTTTATCTTATAACCTCATAGTAATGTACAAAACGATCTTACAGTGAATGTTTTTAACCTGAAAAAAATGTAATTATTGTATACTCGCAGTGATATCGGTATTCTTTTCTTTTTATACAATGATACTTATGGGAGAGAATTACTTTATGTTAATTTATGTCCTTTTCTACCCTTTGCTACCACGCTTCAGCTATGTCTGAAATAGGTTGGTTTGAAGGCCTTCATCAAGCCTATATGCATGCCATTCCTAATTCCACCCTTGAAGAGCTGTCTCTTAATCCCCTCAATGCAACAAGCTGTGGTATACCATCAGAGAATGCTTGGCATATCTTCAGAGCTGCCGATGCCGGAGACTACCCATGGCCTGGTGTTGTGTTTGGTATCTTCTTACTCTCTGCTCAATACTTCTGTACTAATCAGGTAGGCAGGTTACAGTAAGCTCACGATATGGGAGAGGGGATGAATGGGTAAATGTGCTCTTTCTCGATGAGATGAAAGTAACATAGGTCGAAAAAAGGGAAATGGAAAAGAAGAAGGTCGTGTTCAAAGAATTGAGTTACATAATCGTTATAAGCGATTGCTTCTCAAGTTCTGGGAAGGGGTGCTTATATCCTTTACGGTTTTTGTGCTTGTGCTTGAGTGGGTGTCGGTGTATAGGCACATGGGTGTGCGCATGTGTGTTTATTTTTTGTAGATGCTTGGAAAAAAGAGGGAAGGTTTTTTGCGGAAAAGAGAGAGTAGAAAGCAAAAGTATGCACTGATAATGTTTTGCATTCCCGATGACTGTATGGAATCCCCACAGTTTATTCAGTAATTTTTCCTTTTTCTTCAAACTTTCAGTTTCTGGTTCAGCGATCAATGTCTACCAAGAATTTTACTCAAACCAAAGCAGGAGCAGTGTTTGCAAGTTACCTTAAAGTTCTACCTCTTCTTCTGATGATCTACCCTGGTATGGTCAGCCGAGCATTATGGCCTGGTAGGTATCATCGTAGATGTCACTGTTAGCACTGTTACCATCCCATGTTCATAATAACAACAACATTAATACTAATACTAATAATAACGATAACAATAATAATAATAATAATGATAATAATAATACTGATTAGATGATATAATAGTAATAGTAATAATAATAATAATAATAATAGTAATGATGATGATGATGATGATGATGATAATTAATGATAATGCTAATAATAATAATAATATTATTATTATCATTATTATCATTGTTATCATACTTTTTTTCCCATGAAAGCGCTTCTCAGTGAAAAGTATATCAGAATCAGCATCATTATTAGATAATATCATAGTCAGACATCAACCCGAAATCATCAACTAATAAATTATGCCCAACTTTGAGGAAAACAATCAATTTCTAGAATTCGGCATTGGCATTCTGTGACCTGGGTAGAATAATTACCATGATTTCAAAGGATAGGTGCCAATATACCCTATTGTATATCTCATAAAAATCATGTATTTTCAATCTTTGAAGTAGATCAAAATTCTAATTGAATTGCATACTAACAAAAACAAAAAAACGATTTTCCTTTCTTCAGTTACTTCTTTAACATTATTATAGGAGTTAATGAGACAAATTTCCTTCTGCTGTTTTGTTTTGTTGACACACATTGGTTTCGAGACTTGCTTATTAAATAATATCGTATTTTCTACTGTTTTTATCACATAATATATTTGTCATTGTACACTTCTTTGTTATGCATAATTCTGTTGTGACATTTAACTATTAAACCAGTGTGCAAAGAATTTCTGTTATCATTACAGATGACTAAATAAATTCAATTCGAGTCAATTCAATTATGAAATTACTGTATCTTACTATTTCTTGTCTTGTGTGGTTTGATTTGGCGGCTGCAGTCTAGTTCAAGCTCTTCCTTGTTTTTTTGCTATTGCCACTCGCATGAAAACCTTCGTATATTTTTGTCCTTAACCTCAACAATGCGGCACTTCGTGTGATGTGTTGATCAAAGGAAATTAATGAGGTGAAAACATAAATATTAATGATGAAGCAAAATTACGATATTTAAGTTAAGAAATATTTTTGTTTGCGTTATATTTCCAGATGAAGTAGCATGCCTTGATCGTGATACATGTGAAGAAGTTTGCGGAAATCCTAATGGATGTACAGACATCGCATACCCACGACTGGTTCTAAGACTAATGCCCACAGGTAAAAGTGTCCGGGAATTGAATTAGTCGCTAAAAGTAGAATCATTGTGAAATCCAGTGAATATATTTGAAACGAATTTTGTTCATGAAAGCATCCACAATACCAGAGCCCCTATACAATGCGTCCCAGAAAAAACAAACCCAGAATTATCGATTTTTATCATAACTTAGTCCAGGGGCGTACGCAGGGGGGGGTTTTGGGGGTTCAAACCCCCCCCCTTTGGTATTTTAATGTATGTAAACCCCCCCTAAAAAAACCTAAAACCCCCCCCTTCGGCTTTTTTTTTTTATTATAAAAAAAAAAAAAAAAAAAAAAAAAATTATACCCACGGCTAACCTAAATGAGGTGACCTAACCCCCCCCCCAACGCAAAAAATGTCAAATTTTGAAATTTTGAGACCAAAAAAAAAAAAAAAAGTGTCCGCTTACCCCCCCCCCCCCCCCCCCCCCCCCCCCCCCCCCCCCCCCCACTGAGCGACTTTTCGGCCGGCTGAGTCGTTGCGATTTTTTTTTGACCTTCAAAAAAAAAAAAAAAAAAGTGTCCGCTTACCCCCCCCCCCCCCCCCCCCCCCCCACTGAGCGACCTTTCGACCGGCTGAGTCGCTGCGATTTTTTTTTGACCTTCAAAAAAAAAAAAAAAAAAAGTGTCCGCTTACCCCCCCCCCCCCCCCCCCCCACTGAGCGACTTTTCGGCCGGTGTCATAGGCGATTTGTTCCGTGCAGGCGATCGGTTCCTCCGGAACCGATCGCCTGGATATGTACCCGCCGATTTGTTCCGGATTCGTAGATTCGTTCCGCTAGTCACAGGCGATCGGTTCCGGCCAGGCGATTCATTCCGTGGAACCAATCGGCGGGATATTTAGCCGCCGATCCGTTCCGAATCTCATCGGAGAGCGTGCGTGCTCACGTATTATTGAATACACGCCATGGTACACCCCTAAAGCAAAATGAACTATTCTGGTCGGCCTTTGCAACCAATCAAACTTCTCCAAATTAGCTACACCAACGATTGCCAATTTGAGAACTTTGTATAGAAATGCAGATTCCCGTTGTTCAAATATGTTGATAATTGCGGCCAATGATTGACCACAAACAGTAACTATAGACAGCGCCGTCGCGAAGCGACGGGGACATGGGTGGTCTAGCAAAAAGGGCAGTTGTTGCCATAGGCTTAGTTTGCCTGTAAAAGCAGATGTCGGGGTGTTTTCTAATCAGGCCTTCTAATTTGCTTTGAATGCTGCTTTATATGATATCGTGTTACGTCAACCACCTATTATACCGGGCTTCATCACAGAATCTAATTATGCATGTGGGCTGCATGCATGATGTACATGTAGTTTAAATGAAAGAGATGCGGGGTGGGGTGGGGGGGGGGGGGGGGGGCCGGTGTCAACACAAAAAGAAATGAGTGGTCGAGCTGATAATTAAGAAGGACCAATAAAATAAAAAAAAAAAGAAAAGAAGAGAAAGAAAAGACGTGTCCGGCAGAATATAAAAAAAAAGAAATAAAAGAAAAACCCGACATATTTTGTTGAATTTTCAACCCTTGATACTAGCCGACAAAATTTAGTGTTAAACAGAGCCATAGCATAGTGTGTCTATACCCCCCCCCCCCCATTCCGCTACATACAGTGGCAGATCTGTTGCGCCCCCTTGTTTGGAAACCACTAATTTCACGTACATTTTCACGTACATGTAGGCCTAATATCAGAAAACTATCGCCTGCCCCCCCCCCCCAGTTTTTCAAATTTTCGGGCTGCGCCCGGCCCCTATTTTCGAATCCTGGATCCGCCGCTGTAGTGCGCACCCTTTCCTTACTTATTCCAAGTGCCATTTAAATATCAATTGTCACAGTTGCTACGTGCACCTTATACTTTGACCCTTGTACCTTTTATGCATTTCCCTTGTAAGCATGTCCTTTGAATCTGTGATGGGTGTCCCATCTGTAAGTTACACTTTTTTGTTCTTTCCCTTTTTTAAAAAATTAGAATACTTCAGTCTCAGAAAGGCCTCATTCTCTGCAATTTCAGATAATTTTCTCATTGCCCATGTAACTGGCCTGCATGGAGTGGTTATCTTTATTCTCATGGGCTTTCGATGTAGAAACTGTGAAGCCAGTCAGTGTGGTGTAAGGAAATACTTGTGATTAACTGATCATCCATAAAAAAATTAAAAAAGAAACCATGAGCCTGCATGCATGTAACGCAGCAAAAAAGAAAAAAAAAGAAAAAAAAAGGGGGATATAAAGGACAGCGTAACAAGGGTTGCGTTAGTGGGGGGGGGGGCAGGGGGGGAATTTAAATTTTATTTCAAAGGGTCCCAAATGAGAGGTGGTTTTATAAGGGGGAGGGTACCTAAGAGGGACATGTGAAAGGGGAGATGTGAAGGAATTTAGGGAATCATATACACAGTCTACTCCCGTTATAACGAGCACATAATTATACGAGATTCCCTTTTAAAGACGCAATTCTACTACCGTCCCTGTTTCAAACATGTGCACATGGGTCTATGTGCCTATTTCATTACAAGGTAATTGGCTTGGTCGCAAGCACCTTGTTATTTTCTAAATGTGTTCATTACTGTTTAAACCAATTTCATTTTTTTGTCTATATATCTTGTCAAGGCGTCATTCATTCAAATTCTTCGACCGCTAGTTCTGAAATGTATTGTCTATGCGACAAACTGAATGTGAATAGCAAAATTGCAATGCATGTACATGTGAATTTATTAAGCAGTACTACTTCTACAGTCACTTGTTTACCAGAAGCAAGAAGCTCTCTGGATCTACCGTATGCTTCTCACCCTCTTTCGCTCCGACTCTCCTACACTCTCTTCTAAACCAAAATTGTACTGTGTGGCTTATTCTTCTTTAAATATATATATTTTCAACTAAAAGTCAAATGTACTTTATATGTTCTTGTACAATACCCAAATGATTTTTCTGCAAATATTAATAAAATCATACAGCTTGAATTAATGTACACTGAAAATGAACATAAAGATTTATGTATTTATTTTAAATGTCAAAACTTTTATTCTTCAAAATATGATATGCTTTTCTTTTCACAACGGCACATCAAAGAATCACGCTTTGAAGCACCACATGAAATGATGCAATACGCAAGCGCTGGACTTTCTTTTCCTTTTTTTTACAATGCAAGTAAAACGATATGATATGATACATGTTATGATATACATGTACTCTATGCGCATATACTAGTCAGTAGGTTATTTATTTATTTATTTTTCGTACCGCGCGCGGGTAATTCCGTACGAGGTTATAAACCTTATTATTAAGTAATATTTCAAAAAAAATAATATTGGTTTTCATTCCAACAATAAATACAAAAGTATCAAGATAAAGCTAAAATTTATTTTTACCATGTTTATTCGACACAAGTAATAAAAATATACGCGATTATATAAGCAGAAACGTTCGGCCAATGTCGGATAAGAACGGCGGCTTTCGAACGTATCTGCGAACGAGTCGATCCAGTAGATTCGTTCCGCGGAACAAATCGGCGCGCCGATTTGTTCCGCGGAACCCGGAACAAATCGCCTACCACACCGGCTGAGTCGCTGCGATTTTTTTTTGACCTTCAAAAAAAAAAAAAAAAAAGTGTCCGCTTACCCCCCCCCCCCCCCCCCCCCCCCACTGAGCGACTTTTCGGCCGGCGCGATTTTCAAATTTTCGGGAGCAAAATATTTTAAAACCCCCCCCTTGAAAAAATCCTGCGTACGCCCCTGACTTAGTCACATTTGTAATTGATAAATGACACATATTTGGAAAGCTTAGATCCTCCTCTTTCATTTGATGCAATTCGTTATGATGCATATTTCACGCATGAGTGATTTAAATGAATTTGAAGAGAGGAAACCAAAAAGTCATTTGGCGGACGGTATCTGAATTTCAAAGAGATAATCACATTTCTAGAAAGTCGAGTTTCTGTCCTTTCATATGACACCTCAATCAGGAAAAATAAGCAAGGAATGACAAAGTTCTGTTTGTTTAAGGTAGTGCTTGCATTTCCATAATTTTATCAAAAGAATTCGTTTTCACTGGCTGGCTGCCGTAGCAACAAGCAGAATTGACAACAGACTTAACTCCATTTCGTTGACAATCAGCTATGCATGAAGTCTTTCGTATACGACTGATTGTCAACGAAGCGGAGTTAAGTCTTTTGTTAATTCCCTTTCTCGCTACGGCAGGCAGCCAGTGAAAACGAATTCGTTTAATAAAAAATATGGAAATGCAAGCAACACTTTAAACAAACAGAACTTTGTTATTCCTAGCTCACTGAGGTGTTATATGAAAGGGCAGAAACACAACTATCTAGAAATGTGCTTTTTCTCTTTGAAATTCAGATACCGTCCGCCAAATGGCTTTTTGGTTTTCTCTCTTCAAATTCATTTAAATCACTCATTTGTGAATTATGCATTATATAAGTTGCATCAAATGAAAGAAGAGGGTCTAAACTTTTTAAATATGTGTCATTTATCAATTATACTTGTGATTAAGTTATGATAAAACATCGATAATTATTGGTTTCGTTTTTTCTGGGACGCACTGTATAGAGCGCAAATTATCTAATAACATAATGACACGTATATCGAGCTATATATTGGCCTCTCTGTTATGCCAATTTATTCCTGTCTGATGGAGCCAGGTTTACGAATTGAATAATATAGAGTGGTGAAGTGTGACGTCATCAAAAATCTATTTTTAGAATTTCTCAATTTTTTCTTCATTTTCTGAAAGAGCGTCTAAAATAATGTCCAGTTGTCGAAAATCAATTGAATATGTTAAGTATTGGCTGAAATATGACCATCTGAATAAATAGATGTCCTATAGGAACTCAGTGTTATTTGCTCTGGTTCATAACCATTAGGAGCCAGAGCATAATACACTGAGTTCCTATAGGACATATATTTATTCAGATGGTCATATCTCAGCCAATACTTAACATATTCAATTGATTTTCGACATTGAGAAATTCTAAAAATAGATTTTTATGATGTCACAGCTTCGTTACTCTATAAGCTGTCATTTAGACGAACTGAAGAATATTACTCTAAAATCATGGGAAAAGAAACATTTATTTGTAGGAGTAATCTCGTTTTATGGAAACAAAATGCATCTAGACATTAGATAATCTGAAATGCTCATCAATATCAACCAGTTTAGCTCGTTTAATTTGACTGTGATATTTTCTTCTCAGGATTGAAAGGGTTAATGTTTGGAGCCATGCTTGCCGCCTTAATGAGTACATTGACCTCAGTCTTCAATAGTTTAAGTACTCTCTTCACCATGGATATCTGGACAAAGATTAGACCCCTTGCCAAGGACAACGAACTCTTGATCGTTGGCCGGTAATGTTCTGATAAAGAATATCATCTTCTTATATATATATATATATTATGCATATTAGTCAATTCAAAGAATGGTATCAGTTATATATATTTTATTAATGATGTTTCGTTATGATTTAAGACCGCTTTACATTATGGTTGAAACGTTTCTCTTTTTTTCCTACCTTTTCTGATGCACGTTTTATTCCAAGAAACAATTTCTGTTATTTTTACCCATTTTACTCCGTGTTCCCGAGTATCAACAGTGAATAGAAAGCTATTTTTAGAGATCAGGCAGGGACTTGAACCCTCAATCTCTAAACTGAAACTCAAATGAAGCTCCATTCCATACTTATAAGATGTTTCGTAGGATTATTATCATTTTAACAAAACTACAAACCCAAGGCAAATATTATTATAAACCTGTGTATAGTGCTGATCAATTATATTCCACTTTGAAAAGTAATTAACTCATATACCGTAAGGGAGAGAGAAAGAGATAAAAAAAAAATTTAAACACTCTTAGCTACCATATATTATCATGAAACTCGTGTCAGAAATTTGTCTCAGGGTATGTATATTCAAACACCTTTTATAATTTTCTTTGAAGTTTGTTTAATATTATGTTTTATGATGATGATGATGATGACCGCTACTTTTAAACATCGCGTAATAAAAGCAGATTATCTTTCAGCTGGATTGCTAAAGAATTATGTTTCTCAAGTAATACGAACTGTTCAAGAATAGTTTGACCCCATCAGTCGCATATAATCTTTCGCTATGAATAATCTTGTTTGTATTTTTTTAGTTTTAATTATATAGACTCTTATTTTCATCATTGTTTGACAATTCTTTATTTTTGTTAAATCTATTTTCAAACTATTTTATACTCAGTGCCTGTACAGGTGTAATGGCTATCATAGCCGTACTGTGGCTCCCTCTCATCCAAGCTTCAGGAACCGGTCAGCTTTTCGTCTACATACAAGCTATGTCGTCATATTTAACACCGCCCATCTTTGCTGTCTTTGTAGGGGGCATGTTCTGGGAACGAGTAACTGAAAAGGTAACTAGCAAATATATTTATGCTGTTTCTGCATAAAAATGTGTAGTCACATTCAAAGGGGGAGTCCCCCATAACATTAATTTGGTTTTAATAGAAGCAGAAAAATGAGAGGAACAGGTCAGTGGAAGTTTGAGAAAATTCTGATTAAAAATGATACATTTTTGAAGATTCGATCAATCATTTACAAATTGGCAACACTGCGATGTATTATGCAAGCTCCCCTCTCTTTATTACAAAGTATCATATCTATATCTTGAATATTTTTTAATTATTGCCTATTGACTAATAGTATATTCACATTATCCGCGCATTTACAATATTCTGCATCGTGTTTAATACATAATTTTCATGGAGAAATGTTAACTACGTATCTTTTGGTCGAAATGTTATGAATTTTTATATCAAAAGATCTGAAGTCTCTAGGCGATAAAGTCGCGACAGGCTCGAGGCGCAAAAAAGGGCCCCCGGCCCTTTTAGGTTTAAACGTATACGACAGTTAAACTATAGTTTTGTCGCAATGTACTCTCTGAAAAATAGAGTAATCCAACGTGGCTCTCCCCGAGACCCGAGATTCCGTTTGTGAATTACTAAATTTCTTTCAAGTTGTATTCGCTGCACTAGTAATAAACTTGTCTTTGTGCAATAGTCTAAATAAGACACTTTGCGTTTTGTTAATAGTCCTTCAGCGTTCATGTCTTTATTGACAGTTTTTAGGAGCTCCTAGAGATTTATAATTATCTTGTCTGGTTATCATATTTGACTAACTTCGTTAGCCTCTTATTTGGGTAAGGTTGGTTCCTCTCTCAAAGGCTAACGAACGAAAGAGACAGAAATTTTCAGTCTAATATTTGACCACCTTCTTTCTAAACCTTGATCACTCCATACAGGGTGCATTCTTTGGTCTTCTAGTTGGTGTAGTAGTAGGTGTCCTCCGCATGATCCTAGACTATACCTACCCAGGACCAGGATGTGGACAGATTGATAACAGACCGAGCGTCATCACAAACTTCCATTATCTTCACTTTGCTTGTGTTCTCTTCGCTATTACTCTCATCGCCATCATCATTATCAGCCTCTTCACTCGACCCATCCCCAGTGAAAAGGTAAAGAGCTCCTCATATCAAAACATTTGAGGATTAAAATGGGTGATATACATATTGCTAAATTGTTTACTTGTATACTTGTATTAAAGAGAACTGTTGCTGAGCTAGCCCCATAAGCGTTCCTGGACGGTGTATGCGCTTTATAAGTTTACACTATTATTATTATTGTTTCATATTGAATATTGAAATAGTAAGAAATGAAGTACACATGACTCTGAGTCCTTATCAGCGCAAAACATATTATTAATCGTTTTAAAATGTATGATAACAAACCATTTAATCAACCATTTTCCTATTTTCTTATTCAGTACCATTATTTAAGTTTATAAATATGCAACAATTATTGTATCAAGATGTTTGAAGGAATTGCAACCACATGTAGTTATGTGGACTTGTAATGGATTCTCATGAATTAGAACTTAAAAACTGATCGATGCATTTTGTTTACAAAGTACAGTTTACATAAATGTATAGACCTATAATGTCCATTTTCATCTTGTGCTTTTTGTTATACGCTCTGCAAAAATTCATTAACGCTTTTAGGAAAATAGATTGGAATTTCATCATGATTATGCGCCCATTATCTCAAAATATAAAAGCTGATCAAGCCAGATTCCTATATTTTAGAGATTATTTTAGGAAGCTCATTCTAGTGGTCGGACACAATGTTTGAATACTACATGTCATATTACTAGGGAACCCTCTACATGAAGTGCATTTATTATCTTAGCCATGCACTATCTATATTTTAGACATTTAATCCCGTGAAGCTCAAAATAGACTTATATGGGAGACAAAAATGACATTTAATCATTAAAAAAGGGGTATTAACCAGCTTCCATCTTATTTTTCTCTTGTTTGATCATGATGTTGATATTATTATTTGCTGATTCCTACAGCTGGTACGTCTAACATGGTGGACCAGACACAGCAAAATGCAACGGGAACCAATGGATGACTCCTATAAGCCTGTTGAAGTACCACCAAGCCGTGAGCAAATGGAGCTTGAAGATGGTAATCAAAAAACAAATCTACTCTTTCATTATTTTGTACAATAGTCATTATAGCTCCAGACCCCGGCTCCAGACAAACTTTATCCCCAAGTTTGAAAATGTTTATCTACATCAATAAATGAATGATGATTAAACCATGAGGCATACAAAGAAGAATAAAACAATTTAGAGTAATAAAGTATTTGACATATTATTTTGATATCACAGTAATAACATGCCATTCCTTGATATTCTCTTATTTCCCAGTTGAGATCAGAGATCCATCTTGTGCACGTCGAGCTTGTGGGATACTATGTGGGATTACCTCAGGCCAGGCTCCTGATGAACCCAGTGAGGAAGAGATAAAAAGGACCACATCTCTTGAAGAATCACCCTTCTGGCATCGGGTCATGCTTGCTAATCTCATTATCGCCATAGGATTTGGAATCTTTCTCTTCGGGTTTTTCGGTTGATGACTTCCAAAATTATTTTGAACATGTATATAGTTGAACTCATTTTCTCAAAGAATTTCTCATAACATATATATCTTATGATCAAGTAAGACTTCCTGTAAGATAATCTTGTTAAAATGCTCTTTGGATTTTTCCCATTTTTGATATCTTTTTTTTCTTTTGAAATTCTACTCCACTAGAGAAAAGCTAGAGCATTTTTGTTCACCCTTTATTCAAGAATAGGGGTAAAACTGAGTGATCTCTTTCTGAAGATCCTTTCCTGCCTGGTATCTGTTGGTACTTATTTTATATTCATTTTGAAAGTTTTTCACTCTCCTTGAGAAACAACTCTGTTTTTATAAGAAACCTTGTTTTTAAAAGTTTTATTCAAAGAGGGGTTTTCACCCATCATTATTTGTGATGAGAGGTGCTGTGTAGGTGCGGTGGGGTGCTGGTATATAGGAAATTAAATAATAATAAATCAAATCACTTTAATAAAATTGAAAACCACAATTTGGGTTTTATTAATGCCAGTGAGAACAGGGTAAAAAACATTAAAAGAGGTGTCATAGTCAAGCAGTTTAAACACATTTGACTGTCCCCGAGTTCAAGCCCCATTTTGGCGATAATATACCTTTGTAAGGCAATGATCTATATTTGCCTCTCTTCACCTTGGTGTAGTAAATAGATACTTGGTACATGTAGGAAGGACTTTCTATTGATATGCTATTGGTAGCCTACAAGGTCTGACAGGGTCGTATTTATATTGAATGATTTCACTGGCCTTAAAGATACACATATTGGTTTCCATAGAACATGTCGTGAGAGTGATATAACAGGGTAATAATTGCAGCACCTTGAGCAACTTGTGCAGTATATCTAAGTTCTATACAAGAAGCCAATATTTATGATTATCCTTTTTTAATGAAGGCCAGACTGATTATTAAAAGACTGCAGTGTTTGTTGGTGTGTAGATAATGATAATAATAATAGCCTAGATGGATCTGTTGATGATTTAACATCAACAGAATTATCGTCAAAAAGTTTGCAGATGTATACCAAGATGAAAATTTGTGATGATGAAGCAGCAACTGGAAATACAATATCCTCTTTGCAAAATATCAGTCAAATATGATGAACATATTGAAATAAATTGACATGGGACAAATCTGAAATGTGATCTGGGGGGTGTTTCACAAAGATCCTAAGTAGAACTTAACTCTAAGTTGGACTTAAAAAGTATGGACAGCCATTGGAGTCTTAAAATGAAATATATTCAAAAGCAGAAATTCAAGTATTTTAGACTTTTTATAAATTCCACATCCAGAACATGAAATCTCCTTGATGATAGAAAATATGAATAATTTGAATAAACAATTAATGCCTTTCAAAATAACTTTTACAAAATATTTTCAAAGATGCTAATGGCTGTCCATACTTTTTAAGTCCAACTTAGAGTTAAGTTCTACTTAGGATCTTTGTGAAACACCCCCCTGTACTCATTTAATTGCTGTTTCTTTTGTTTTCATGTAACTGGTAAATGCTTGGAAAATATATGAACTAAAATTAACTGATCTTAACTATTATGTATGTAAAGGTTTGTGTTTGACTCTTCAATGATGTATCTCTTAAACATGGACAATGGTTGAAACAACAATTGTTTTTCAAAATGTTATAGTTTGCTCTTACTATGTAAATTCATAAACTTTCATAAAACTGAATATGAGTGAATAGTTACAAGCGTAAGTGAGAAGAGTGGGCGTTGATGAAGAATGGGATGAATGAAGGATTAAAACAGAGGGCAGAGAGAAAGAAAAATAATGATTCAAAAAAGAAAACAAGACCTGATGAGAAAAGAAATTAATGAGAAGAGGGAAATGGAGGAAGAAAGAGAGGGAAACTCAATCAAAGTTCAAATCTCTACAAGTCTGCAAATTTGATGATAGCATTTGGGGATACTTTTTACAGTAATGCATACAAATATTGAAACCATTTCATAAATACTACATTTTAGTTTACTATAAAAGCTTAATTTGTGCACGATATCCATTGTGGCCTTAACAAAAAACATACAAATTAACAAACTGAATCTATACACCAGAGGAAACTGCTAAAGGGTTAAAATACATACTTTTTCCTTTTTCTTTTTTAGGTTGAAATGTAAAGTCCTCCTGATTGCATATCATCCAGTGTGAATTCATGACCCAATCAGCTATAGGGACAGTCATGAATCAACTCGGGGCTTTTACAACCCAATAATTATCTATTTTATAATAATAATACATGTATGAATTTGGGAGCTAAATAAGGAAAAATATACCAATCAAATTACATTTTTCATCATTTGGCAATAGTAGTTGTCATGAGGTCATAACACTATGAACATGGCGGACAAAGAAAGCGGACAAAATATACAGTTCCTCAGGTAGACAAAGGAACATCCCTTCACTGCTTTTATGTAAAAATGTGTAGAACAGGTGAATATGCATGTGACACCTGTTCCACACATTTTTACATAAAAGCAGCGAAGAGATGTTCCTTTGTCCAGCTGAAGAACTGTATATTTTGTCCGCTCATTGTCCGTCATGTTCATAGTGTAAGCAGTAAATTCATGCCTAAGATTCTTGAGTCATTCAGTATAAATGGGTTAAAGGATCCGGTAACTTTGTCTCAGATTCTGAAATAAAATTCTGGATTTAGCTCATGATGCAATGATAATTATAAACCTTTAGGTCAGTCAGGAACCCCATGACTTTTACGAGCCGATCGCCTGTCTGATTATCAAGATATTTATGATTGGAATTACAAATTTTGAAAATCGTTCGCCTGACGGTTTTCATAACACTACAGTCTATTGGGGAAAACGAGTATGGTAAAACCGGTCACTCAAAGATTTTTACTTTTTTGAGGCACTTCTTGATCATTTTGAAGCGCAATTTTTGTAGGGCTTCAATATTACACCATATCACAGACACTGATAACACGTAGGGCCGTGTATCTCAGATTTAACATTGTTAAACGATCCCTTTAAAATAAATCAAGATTCAAATTAGTCCCAACTACGTACATAAGAGATAGGAGTTGCGATGAATTATAAGTTGTGATTGATTTTAATCTATCGTAACTCTTTATAATACAAGGCCCAAGTCTGTTTTTCAAATTATTCTTTCACTCACAAACACAACACATATTGAAGCATTTGTACATGTATATCTAAGATGACAATTTATTGATATCTCATATCATAAAATGTTCAAGGCATCAATGAAATCATTTTTTATCTAACACATCATCAAAAAACATGAAAAAAGTTTAAAAAGGGCCTTTTAATTGTCATACCATGAGGTCAATTTATTAATACAAAATGGCACGCCCTTGTCCGAAGGGAAAACCCCTAAATATCCCTCTTACCAGTGGATCAGTCACAGCAATTTCTGGACCGTATTTGAGTCCAGTTTGTAACAATGAATAATTCATGGGCTGCACTCTAATCATGTTTAAATATCAAGATATATAATGGAAAGTAATAGTTGATGTTACTGATTCATTAACATGGAATGTTCAAAGTGAATGCCGAAAATCTTCCAGAATTTGTCCAATAACGGTACTGTATGTACATGTATTTGGAAACAACCAATGAGGGGGTTCAATTTCAAAGAAAAGAGAATAGCTATATTGTAAATCACACTTGATTACCACTTCACCATTTAAATACTAGCCATTCTACTTGCAATACCTCAACAATTCTCAAATGATCTTTTAATCTGTTTATATAAGACTTGACGCTTATATGTGCATGGAACACCAAGGCCCTGGTGCATAAAACTTACCATTGATGGTAACTTTGCCATCAATGGCAACTACCATGGTAACAGGGCTCAACAGCCAATCAAAATCAAGGTTTCCATGGTAGTTACCATCAATGGTAAGTTTTGTGCAACGGGCCCTGGACACACAAGATCTATAAACAAGGGGCTGATACATACAGACTATATAAACCTCAAGAGTGAAGTGAATGAACCCCTATACCACAACATTTCCACAACACTTCCGGTATAACTGTCATATGAAGTTGATTTACAATGACACTGCATACTTCAAACTGACTAGTGTATGAACATTGATTGGGTACATTTGACTTTTGAAATCCATAGTACAATTATTTATGCTGACAGATAGCTAGTATAATCCTTAAAAGATAGCTATAAAATCAAAATAAGAGTATGTTTGTACACAAAGATGAAACGGATATAATATAGCACAATTGACTAATATTGCCTACTAATGTTCTAGCACACTCACTCAACCACAAAGGCATATGTATCACACTTGTCATGTGAGCTGGTCAAGTGTGGCTCTATAACAAACCTCTTCACATCTGTAAATAATGCTTCCTGTCTGATGTACTGTATCTTCATTCAGCATTGAGCTTACATCCATCGCCTCTTGTCAATATTAACAACTATAAAAAGCCAGTGCATCAGACTACAATATAATATTGATGCACTCAAAATTTAAAAATCGCCACTTTAAAAAAAATTCTGGAAAGATAGTTGGAAGGAGGAAACCTGGCTTTTTGTTAAAAGTGCAATTCTTTCATTCAAGATTTCTCCAGCCTTACCATTTAATAATAAAGACTAGTGTCAGTCCGTACTGAATAACTTCAAAGGAGGAAAGAAAGCAAGGGTCCTGAGGAAAGCTAATTCTCTTCAGCTGCATCCATTCTTTATTTACAACAACTAAAAATACTACATCTAGTACATTCCCTCTTGAGGAGTAGTCCAAACAAAGGGAGAGGTCATAGGTCATGGAATTGGCTTCCATTTGATAGCACACTCTAGTCTTCAACATTGGATGAAAACAATAACTGAGCTTTAGTACACATGATGACACACTCACACAGGAGTACAAATACATGGTTCTTTTATAATACTTCACAAAAATATTGCAACCTAAGGTTTAAATATAGGCACATACAGTCACAGTACTTAATCCTATTCTCTATATCATGAACACAGGATGAAAATTACCTACATGTAAATGCTGACATGATATCTTTATTTGTAGTTTTCATTTTTGCAGGGTAGAATTGTTAGAGCTTTACAAAACTGCTTTACAGATTGGCCATGTTAGGCAATAATATGATTAAAGATTGAAATTACAGACACTTTAATTTCTAAGTTCTATATATATACATGTACATGTACCAAACAATGATCTCAGGCACACTAAGGATATACTCAGTATCACATCATCACTGCATCACCTGAAAGTCTACTTTTTCATTACCTTATGGCTGAAAGGTATTAAGACTTTCATCAAATTACATTCAGGCAGAGATTCCTGGACCTAAATTATTCATGTTAATTCAATAAAACCACTAGCAGTTTATACAATAATACAAGTTACAGTTTATACAACAATATCGTGTACCATCCTAAAGGACCTACAAATGCAATATGACTTTTGGAAATAAATATTTATAGGAAAGGATGCGAGCACGTTGAAAACCATTATTCAAACTACATGAGTATCATTTTCAAAATGAAAGGCATAGAGAAAAGGAGCATTCCATGTGTCCTTCTTTATCAAGGAATCAATAGGAAAGGGCTTACAGTGTGTATATCTATGCTCTAAATCATAATGTTAAAAATAAACTAAAAATGGAATACTTCTTTAGTACAACAAAGTTACAAACAAAAATATTATAGTGTCATACGTCTTGTTTCATTAAGAAATTTTAGAACAAGATTTGGCAAGATTACATGTATATGGTCCATAAAGAATGCATACATTTAAAAGGTATAATAAATTAATAATGCTTTATAGTCTATCATACTATTACATAAGTTTGGATATTGCAGTACTGGCAAGTTTATTACAGAAGAATTTAATATGCAACATAATAGAAAATAAAACCTTATATGAACAAGGCAAGCTGTATGACAGCACACGAGTTGTAGCAACTGAGAATTAGGAGCGGTGTCTGCTGCCAAGATGATTTTTACACAGTACTGTGCAATAATTGTGGTAAACTTGAGGTAATATGTGCTGTTCAGAGAAGCTGACATCACATCCACCAACACCATGCTGTGGGCTAGCCTTGTGGGCACTGATTGCCATACACATGAGCAGAGGTCTGTTCACAACTATCAGAGTAACAGATGGGGAAAGAAAACAAGTACCGGTATAGGTCTAGAGGACAATCATCCCAGTCTGTTGAGGGAGTGTAACATACTTCTATCAGACTAAACTCCTATACTAGCAGAGATGTCAAATTACGTATGAAAACCAATTGCATGCCAATCAATGCCTCCAAAATAATTTGCATAAGCCTGCTAGGCAGATATCTTAAGCTTAGGGTAAATAATTAGCCAAAAGTGTCAACTGAATACCAAAGTTGGCTGAGTATTTTATCTAAGCAGAAAACTAAGTAACATATTTGATATTCAATTGAAAACCTGTCAACTCAAGGTGCTTGTCACTGCCATCACCTTTGAACTCATCTCAACTAGATTTGCACTTGGCCGCCATGTACAACACCAAGAATAACTCATCTATACACCTTTTCACAACTGGAAACAGGCACGTATATCAAACCAAAACCCTGACAATATCAGGTTAACAAAGTGACATATCATGTGCAAATCATATGCACACATGGAGCTCTTAGGAAAGAATGAACTTTAGAGAAAATGTACATCACAAGGAAACAAGCACTCAACATGTGTAAACTTTAACATTTACGCAAATATGCTGTTAATACACCAAAACAAACATGTAGAAAATGGAAGTCAAACTGAAAATAGAAAGATCGAAAGTATGCTTTGCCTCTGTCTTATAACTAAATAAGACAAATGAGACTATGTCTCCTAAATGCCTCCGCCCTACTTTCAGTAAAGGAAATGGATGGAATTATTCTTGAAATATCATGATGAAAAACTACAACATATAATTACACTTCAAGTAATAACTATGAACTTTGACCTTTGAGGCTTTGACCTAATTATTTAAACAAAATCTAATTGGATCGTCTTCCTATGGAAATACCATCACCAAGTTTGAAGCTCACACCTCAACAAGTTCCTGACATATTGTGATAACAAGCCTAATACCTCTATTTTACAAAAAATTGACCTCTATGACTTTGGCATTCAAACCTACTTACCAAAAGTTTCAAAATGATTGATACCTTAAGAAACCACCTTCATCACCATGACAGGTGTCTATAAGGATACACCTTCATCACCATGACAGGTGTCTATAAGGATACACCTTCATCACCATGACAGGTGTCTATAAGGATACACCTTCATCACCATGACAGGCGACTATAGGGATATCCTTTAAACAGTAGTCTCGATAGAAGTCCTAGTACTTTCACAGACCAAGTGCTTGCAAGGCAAACAATCCTCGTGAATGGAACTTAATTTTCGACAGATGTCTGCCACAAAATGAGGCACCTGTTGACTTTGTCCTGTGAGTGCACGCTGTATGTCGAACACTTTAATACTGTTCTCTTCTGCATTCATCTGGCTATCGGTATCGATCATGTCCTCAAATAGAGGTGAGCCCGCAACATCTGCGAGTGAAGCGACTTTAAGAACCCGACTAAGAGCTCTTAGTAGATCTCCTTCATCATTGCTGATATGCCCAAACAAAGCTTTAAGACTCAGGAAATCCATTGGATTATTTTCTATATGACTCTTCAGATTGTGTAATGAAAAATTACACCTGTTAACAGCTTGTGTTTCATCTGTTAATGTTTTAGTGACCTCATGATGTTTTGGGTGAAAGGTTGTATCACCCTCCTGAGTACCTACGACAATATAATACCTTGTTGATGGTAGCAAGCCAGTGAGAGTAACTCCTTCTGGTCCAACAGCAATGGCATCTTCTCCACAGTTACAGTCAAGCTTTACGAACATATTACTTTCCTGTGTAGTGATCTCTACTGATGTGCGTCCAGGGATGATCTCTGGACTTGTGGGTGTTTGAGGCGGGGTCAGAGGAAACTCATTGCTACCTGCTGTGAAGGAAACAATATTATCATTAAAAAAACAAGAATATATTAGTAAAATAACACTTTCTGTCTTCCTGTTTTTAGTTTGACTTCCATAAATAATGAATATTGATTTTTTTTCCAATGATAAATATCAATGAGTTTCATTTTACATCTGGCCAAGACGAAATATGACCAGGCACCACAAAACCACCCACAAATCACCTGGTATGATTTTCAGTTAGAGCTTCATAAAGTGAGGTGTATTTGGTCTGAATGGTCAAAATTTGTTTTTTAGTATTAATAACTAGAAGGACCAGGATTACCCCCTCCTTAATAGGAAGTCTCTTAGGAAAGACTGAAAGATGTTAGTCCTTTGCTTGCTTACTTACAAGCCTCCACATTCCTTTTCGGCAGTCAGGTAAACAAACAAACTAATCAACCAATAGTATCATCATTTTGCCACTCACTTGAAGAAAAAAAAATATCTTGCACATCAATATTTCAGGACTCCTCAATCCTCCCTCTCTCTCACATGGTACATCTGCCAGCCTACTGTATAGCAATACACATGTTTGTAAAAAAACCATAAACATGAGGCTTCCCCCACAATGCACAATGAACATCAATAATTCCAAGAATGATGAAGATAGTGTGATCTCAGTTGTTTCATTGACATGCTTATGTACACTACTACATCTTACCTATCATAGGCTCACAGGAGGAGGATGTAGGTACTGGCTTTCGACGCCTGCGTTTCCTCATGCAGAATGCTGTAACAATGGCTATTATAAACACTGCTAGAACTCCCAGTCCCACTCCAACCCATAAACCCGTATTACCAGGAGGCAATGCTGGACCATCTGAAAGAAAACAAAGACAAACGAAACATCTACATCTACTCATTCAATATACATTAGTCATACATACATGTATATGTATGATGGAATAAATGCCCAGAAAAAAAACATGTAATACAAGTTATTGTAAGTGTACAGTACTTAAAAGTGCAATTTGTAGGTTTTGCATGTTGCAGAGGTTTATTTCATAGTGTTCATACCATGTTAAAGAAAAAGAAGAACAAACTGATTGGCAATAAAATTGAGAAAAACTTAATTTGAGTCATTTTGGGTACAAAGACAAATTTCAGAGACACCTTACAATTTTGCCAGTTTTGAGTTTCCTGAATATCTAGTGATCAATTTGTTTTCATTCAAACTTTATACATTTCTGTCTCATACTTTTCTGCTTTCATATAGTTACTTTACCCAATATGATTTCACATACCAGAGGTATTTGATGGTTTTGTTGACTGATAGTTAGAGGTAGTCAGAGATAATGCCCTGTGTGTTGGTGTTGATGATCCACCTTCATATGATGTGGATGGAGCTAATGTTGTTGTATCTGAAGAGTAACAAGAACAAAACAAAATATAAATTCAAAATGCATTCATACAAGTATGCTTATTATGAAAAGAACATAGAGATGAAATAAAAATGATCACTACCATACATGAAACATGAACCCCTTGCAGGTTTTAACAGAATTTGGATTGATTGGACGATGGAATGGCCACCAAGATCATCGCTGAACCTACAGAGACATCTCACTTCAATTACTCTATCAGCAGATACATAGCTGCTATCAAGGTTTTCAGCAAAGCAGTGGTTACGTTACAATGCTAACAAGAGTACAAATCTTGATGGATATAAATGATAGTCACATGAAAGAAGGACTAATAAAAGAAAATTCCCCAAATCAATTTTAAGATGGTTAACAAAAGTAGCCCTTGTTCATACATGCATGATTAATCCCAATTATATCAATAAAAGCAAGAGAGCATCATCTACCAACAGGTACATGTATCAAGAGATTTGGAAGATAGGTAATTCATTCTGATAAACTCTGTAGTGAAATGAAAATATGACGAGTCTAAATGCATACCTTGAGTTGTGAGAGCAGCTGTTGTTAATTCACAGATAGTGTTATCAGGTAGTGTGTTTGGATCGCTGATCTCTTCTGGACATTGCCATGGACATGGTAATTCAGCACATTCGGGTGGGAAGGATATATCCGGGTTCCTCAATTGTACTTTACTGCATGGGGAACAGTCTTTAATAAGCCCTGAACTGAATCTATCACAGTATTTTCTGTATGAAACAGGGGGAAAAGGAAAATAATCTATAATATTATTTATAACATAATGGAAATCGATAACACAGAAACTAATGCAAAGAAAAATCTACTGATAAATAACATCTAATTATAGGCTTTTTATTTAGGCTCCCCATACTTCACATTGTATTACCTTGCCTGTCATATCTATATATTTTGAAACTTTGTACCTATTTTCCGTAAATTATACTTGATTTGAAATATTTTGTGTTGTTGTAATCTACGCTTATACGCTTGTATAAAAAAAAGTTTAAATGTTTTACCAGTAATTGTTAATTGATGTAAATGTGGAACAAATAAACTTCAAACTTCAAATAGAATTAATGACAATTATGCGCATCCTACGCTTTTCACTATTGCTGCACATGTTTTAAGATAATAGAAATGTCAAGCATGTTACACTCAATTGACATCATTTTTTTTAAACGCCACAGTTTACCACTTCATATCTGAATGTGGCTTAAGCCAAACAAAAAAAATCCATTGGTTGTCCTCGATTGCTTTTCTGGAGTAGGGGCGTGCAGGCGGATTTTTTTTTAATTTAAAAAAAATAATTAAAAAAATTTTAACTTCATTTTTTGTGTCTTTTTTTGATTTTTTTTTTTTTTAATAATTTTTTTTCCATGAAAAAAAAAAATCATTGGGATGTCAAGCATTTAAACAAACAAAGTCTATAAAACACTTTAATATGGTACAAGACTAGTTTAATGTACAATGAATATCAAGACCAACACAGAAAGTATTTTTGGCTTTGAAATACAGCACCTTTTAAATCTCCATTGTACTAATTATAGCTACTTGCGCCCTCTAATCAGTGACCATTGCTCCCCCATGATCCTCTATATCTTATGTAAACTGAGAGCTGATTTTATGAGATAACCACCCAGTGACCTTGCAGGGTGGTCTAATCCCTCCTGTAAAATAGTACAGATGGGCTTTAAAATGAGTTTAAGAATGCTCAGAACCTGATTTGAATGAACGGCATTTTGACATAGAAAAATAAAAATGGCAAGTTTAATAAATAATACAGAATTGCGTACTGAAAAGACCAAACTGGCAACGGGACGCATTTTGATCCTTGCAAATACATAAAATGGTATGTTTGGCATTTAACTTTAATTGCTCCTCAAAAAAAAAAAAAAAAAATAGAATTAAAAAAAATTATAAAAATAAAAAAATATGAGCGGCTCGAAAATGACGAACGGGCGGTCGAGGCCAACCAAATGATTTTTTGTTTTTTGGGCCTAATACGGTAGTGATGTACGGAGGTGATGAATTTATAACATGTATGAGGGCAGTCAGTCCTCACACACTTTGAAACAGTTACAACCTATTACACAGACTTATAAATCTGTTCCAGGTAGGATGTACATGAACAACCTCTATTATTTTCTTGACAGATCACAAAACTCATCATTGATTTCTTTGATTTAAAATTTGATGGCATATATTATCCAATTTCTCCATTCGTCAAAAAAGGTTTACTTATATTATTGCTATGATAATTACTTTGTCAATCGTACTTGTAGTTTGTATTATTCAATTTACAGGGAATAAGAATAAAGTGTCAACTATACAATTCAAACAAGTCAGTGCATTGATATCTACTCCTGGGGGTGTTTCACAAACCTTTTTTCAATGACAAATCACACAAAAAAAAAATCAGTGACAAATCTGCTGATAATCAACCAGAAGCAGGATTTCAGTAGCTTATAACAAAAACTGTCATTTGTCATTTGTGATGACAAGTTTTGTGAAACACCCCCCAGTATTCAAAGTTTCCATTTGAGTAGATGTAACTTACCCGGCAACTGCAGTTCTGCTACATGCAACACCTTGACTTGGGTCTGGAATTCGAAATGGCAACCGTCCACCAACGGGACGACATGTAGCAAGCTAAATATAATACAATGAAGAAAATATACTCATCCTTAGTCATCCATACATAATAATATTAATACTCAGTTTTTATATACCGGTAGCACTTATAAAAATCACTAATAACAATAATAATAATACTCAGTTTTTATATAGCGCAAATTAAAATTAAGTCTTTAAAGCGCTATGGAAATAGAAAAAATTCAAGAAACGCTTCCAAACTTGGAGATTATTACCCGGCTTTAGCTGTGCTGCCATTCCGTCGCTCTAGCATTTCAAAGAATTAATTCCTGCCAGGTACCCATTTACATCACCTGGGTTGAGTGTGGCAAATGTAGATCAATGTCTTGCCAAAGGACATTAGTGCCGCGGCGGGTCTCAAACCGCAGACCTTGTGATTGACAGTCCGGCGACTTAACCACTCGACCACGGCACCTCTACATGACTTGCCAAGTCTCATTGTTTTCAACTGCCATGAAATATATGTATCTGTATATTTGCATAAATTCAGTGTTAGGATTGCATAGAGCATGACACTTCATATAAAACCTTTTTGTTTTGTAGGGGGGGGGGGGTGGCATGTTGAGTTTGTTGGTGCTTTTCCTTCCGTCAGCACTTACATGTACATGGAAGATGAAACATATACCGGTACGGCGGTACCAATGATAAGGGAGAGAGGACACAAGCATACATGTACCTCCTTGTTTTCTACAAAGTGCAAAACCCAACAAATAAAAAGGTTAAATAACGGCATTTGAAGACAATACTAATTTAGAGCTTCCCTCAAAACGAAAGGGTTTGAAAATGGCTTTTTGTGGAAAAATAACGGCCATTAGTTGTTAAATCAACATAAATGATTGCAATCACTTAAGTAATAGTTTGATTTCCAGACCCTTGTACCGAATGGTCGTGCGTTTTGTGCTGCACAAAGATTCAATCAGTTTAATTTTGGCCATTACAAGTAGTGGGTTATTGATGTAGACAAATGCTCATGTACTTGTATGTACAGTGTACAGCTCATTTTATGTATG
The DNA here is from genome assembly GCA_035222895.1 of Strongylocentrotus droebachiensis. Classification (NCBI taxonomy): domain Eukaryota; kingdom Metazoa; phylum Echinodermata; class Echinoidea; order Camarodonta; family Strongylocentrotidae; genus Strongylocentrotus; species Strongylocentrotus droebachiensis. Next base: position 195,735 of record JAVYIG010000770.1, on the reverse strand, counting down.
TTATTACCAAAGAAAGAAAGATGTCAGTCATTCACTCAATAGTGTCTGATAGTGAAGTCTAGAAGGTAAACAGGTTTCACAGATACATACATGTACATGGTATATTCATAATTCCTGCAAAGTTCTATAAAATTTGATGTTGGTTGCAAAAGGGACATAGTATCTTTAAGCAAGCCGTGAGCCTTGAAGAAGAATTACTCTCCCAAAAGCGTGAACGCTGTCCTGGAGGGGCTGTGCTGTGTTGCGTGCTGTTGGTGATGTGCTGTTGGTGAAGTGATGGTGGTTATGGTAGCAATATAAAGTTTGCTCCAAAAATAAAGGAAAAGAGCCTAACCTATATTGCACTATTATGATTCTCTTATGCCTTCTTTATACGTATCTTTATATTTCCCTCATTCATGACCATGATAAGTAGCTTATTATGCTAAGATGAGGGTGCATCTATCATTAGAAAGTAAGAGATTTTCATTTTTTGACAACCAAGCCTTTTCATGAGACCAGTCGGGATCTGTAGTAGGCCTACATAAATCAATTAATTGAGATTCAGTAACATGTAAAATGTTGACTTGATAAGAATTAACATACACAGAATACATGTACAATGATTACTTGATCTATTAATCTTGAATTACTTAATTAAAGATATTGAATTGAATTGAAAATGGTTTATTGAAAAAGATACATAGTAGCCCAAAAGCTGAATTGCATATATCGATTTACATGTATTATAAAATAGCAGTAAAATCGCATTTGAGTTTAACAAAATACACATTAATCTTAACAATTTGATAGCATTAAATAGTTCAACTTGTTCAAATCTTTACATTATGAGATATTGCTGATTCAAGAATAAGGTTCTTCAAATAATTTACATTTTAAACAATAAACTGTTTATGATTTAAAACTGTTTGGGTCTTGGGCAGGTGCATGTAAACCCATCTGTTGTGACAAGATTTAAACAGATTAAGATTTCAACTTCACATTACTAGCTTCATTTTCTTTCAAGAACTTAGAAGTAATATACAAAACGACATAAGGAAAAGGTTTCAACTTTCAACTACCGGTAGTCTACTAAACAAAAAAAAACAAAAAAAACACGACACAATAGATTATTTTAACTAGCAATTTGTCATTATTACAGATTACTAGGAAATCTAGAAAGTCTTAACATAATATAATTTTGGAATCTGTTATTCTGTTCCTCATTTTAACCAGTTTTAAAAGTTTGACAAAATGTAAGTACATGTAGCTGTAGGCCTCTATGTACAATAATGTGTAGTGAACTTACTTGAAAGTTGAATAGTAGACCTAGTGTAGACAATAACATGTACAGTGCAGACATCACATCCATCCTCTTACTATAATCCTACCCTGTAGATGAGAAAAAAGAAATGGGAGATAAGTAAAGGTATTGTGGTCTAGAGGATAAGTACGGTAACTGAATTTACAGATGTATATTAAGTTTCACACCACATTGCCAACTTGGAGACTGTAAAAGAGTACCGAAGCTGTGACATCATAACAATCTATTTTTAGAATTTCTCAATTTTCACCAAAGAAACTTGTAAGTTCCATTCGTTACTTATTTGTTATTAATAGTCCTATCCCATTAAATTAAATATGAAGCCATTTGAAAGTATCGCAGGCTTTGAAAAATGTTGCGTTAATGTGCTGTTGTACAGTGTCGCCTCTTTTACTACACAGCCAGGAAAGTGATGCAGCTATGTGTGGTTCCGCTGAGCATGCTGAGATTGCATCTGGCATCTAGCTCCTGACCGTCAGTTTTATTAAAGACTGACCCATACCAGACGGTTATTTCTGTCTAACTAGAGTCTAGATCTATTATGGTAGAACTTCTTCCCACTAATGTTCATTGTACTTGTAGATCACCTAGGCAATATAGACTAGGTCCTACTCGGGGAATTATTCAGGGCTGTTTCTGTTTCTGTTACGGTTGCGCCGGTAGATTCAGGGTTAACTGTACTTCACCAACGTTTTGATTTGTATGGTCGCGGTTTCACATTTGAAGTTTCTGCTTGAAGACTGCACTGGAGGTAGACATAACTGTTTCCTCCTTGAGTAGGTTCCATTTTGCTGCTGTCCTGTTGAAGAATGAGTACTTGTGCACGTCCTTCTTAATCACTACCCTCTGGATTCTTTTGCTGTTCCCTCTAGTTGTTCTTCCCCCTCTGATCTTGGTTTGAATGTATGTGTCGGCCTTGATTCCCATTTCTCCGTTTATGATCTTGTACAGGAGTTGAAGTCTAGCAATCCTCCTTTGATTCTCCAGTGAATCCCACTCTAACTCCTTGATCATTTGGGAAACACTGCTCAGTTGCTTGTAATCGTTCATGCAGATTCTAGCGGCCTACCGTTGTATCAATGAGAAGGATGTCCCCTTTGCGGTACGGGTCCAATGAACTACTGGCGTACTCCAAGATGGGTCTGACCAGCGTTTTGTATGCAGACTCTTTGATGGCCTTGGTACAGAACCAGAGGTTTCTTCTTAGGAAGCCAAGTACCTTGTTGGCTTTGGAGGTTCTTGAAGTGAGTGTCCCATCTCAGCTTGTTGTCGATTTCCACACCGAGGTAGGGATAAGAAGACACTTCTTGAGATGGTTGACCACAGAAGGTTTAATTCCTATTCGGTGGGTCCCGATTGTTGGAGATGTTCATGACCGTACATTTGGCTGGGTTGAAAGACATGGCCCATTTGCTCTGCCAAGCTTCGAGTTGGTGGAGATCCTCTTGAAGGGTATCCAAGTCTTCTCTGGACTTGCCGTTTGTATAGATGATACAGTCGTCGGCGAAAAGTCTGGCAGTGCTGCGAAGATTGTCTGGCAAGTCCTTGATGAACAGCAAAAACATCAGTAGGCCGAGTATCGTTCCTTGCGGTACGCCTGACAAGACTTTCTTAGGTTTTGATGAAGTGCTATTGCAGACTACCTTCTGTGTCCTTGCTGTGAGGAAATGTCTCAGCCACTGAAGTAGTGGAGCTCTAATTCCATGATAGTCTAATTTCCCAATCAATCTTTCGTGGGTCACCTTGTCAAACGCCTTGGCAAAGTCAAGGATTGCCATGTGGGTTGTTTCTCCATTCTCCACATTTTTAGTCAAGTCATGGGTAGTAAGGATCAACTGTGTCACTGTAGAGCGTTTTGCCCTGAAACCATGTTGGTTATCCGTCAAGATGCCATGGGCCTCTAGATGTTTCATTATGTGAGAGTGGATGATATGTTCCAATACTTTTAATCCCTCACAGGATTTAAAGTTTTTACTTGCACCCTGTACATATATGCACAAGGATCCTGGCCGGCAGGCTCATACAGGCTCCTCACATACACACAGTGCACAATCTTCAAGGCCTTGAAGCAGCAGTTTTCTTGGAAGAAGAAGAAGAAGAATATCTTGCTGATCACACTTGTTAGAGAAACTCCCTGGAAGTTGGCAGGTTCTTCCTTGGGCCCTTTTTTGTAGATGGCACAGACATTGGTATCTCTCCACTGAGATGGGAGAACTCTTTCATCCGTTGATTGCCGAAAGATGTCTGTCAACACCGGAGTGATTTTGTCTGCACACAAATGTAGCATCCATGGTAAAATACCATCTGGTCCAGGGGCTTTGTTGGGCTTGACCTTTTTGATCAGCTTCAGAACACCCTCGTTCGTTATAGTCAAGGTTGGTATGTCAGGAACACTGCTCCTTCCCAAGTTCGGAACATCTAATGTATCTTCGATGTTGAATACACTAGCAAATTGGTTGCTGAGAGCCTCTGCTTTTCATTGTTAGAAACCTTCAGATCAGCAACACCAGACTCTTCCTGTCTCATTTTCTTGACAAACCTGTCAACCCTCCCGCATTTGGAGGGAGACTCCCATGCCTTCCTCCCGCTCTCCCGCCAACGATGTAGAATCTCCCAGTTTATGAAAAAACCTCCCGCCAAACCGTACCATACTATTGACTTTTTGTATGCTTATTCAGCGGCTGGCTGAGTCGTTGCGAAATTTTTGCTCAAAAAATGGACCCCCCCCCCCCCCTTATGCTATGGTTACATTACCCTAAAGTAGCCTGCTCGGCGGCCGAGCGACAAGTTTTTAACCAATTCTGCGTGGCTGCCCGGCCACAGAGCGCGAGCACCGCTCGTTTTTAGGGCATCGCTCAGTCGCCGCTGAAGTTTTAGCGCGGAGTTAAAATTTTGGCGACGCCTGCTCACTTTTCACTCGCCGCCCTTAATACGCTCGGTGCCTGGGCGGTCGCCGCCCGGGCACCGACCTAATCCCTGGGTGATGCCTAAATTCCAGCAGCGACCGAGCAGGCTTCTGACCGGTCGGTCGCTGCTCTGATTTGTGACCATAGCTTAGGCCTTACTCAGCAGCTGGTTGAGTCGTTGTGAAATTTTTCCTCAAAAAAATCTCACTCCAAATCCAAGACCAAGAGTCCAAGGCCAAGCACTAGTAGACCGAATTTTCCGTCTCTTTCGTTCGTTAGCCTCTTATTGGGGTAGGGTCGGCCGGCTCTCTCTTTAGAGACGGAAACCGTCTATACACATTCCCATGATAACGCCACGGCCATTTCAAGTCGTAGGGTTATGCCCCCAAAATCCCCCAAAATGTCATTTTACCTCATGCATTGATTATTTAAAATTAGGAGAAGGTTATACTTCCTCGGTTCCACTTACCAACTTGACTGAAATAATCCGTTTAATAGTCCCTGTGCGACATCTACACGTTCGTAATGGCGTTATCACAGTTTTTCCTTCATAATCATTTTGCCTTCGGCGTAGACTAGAAGGGATGAGATTGATTTCGATGACTCTGGCAGCGAGAGTTTAACACGGCTTGCAAGATTTTCAACATGGATGTCGATTTTGACCCATAATTTCCTTAAAAGGGACCATTAAACGGATTATTTCAGTCAAGTTGGTAAGTGGAACCGAGGAAGTATAACCTTCTCCTAATTTTAAATAATCAATGCATGAGGTAAAATGACATTTTGGGGGATTTTGGGGGCATAACCCTACGACTTGAAATGGCCGTGGCGTTATCATGGGAATGTGTATAGACGGTTTCCGTCTCTAAAGAGAGAGCCGGCCGACCCTACCCCAATAAGAGGCTAACGAACGAAAGAGACGGAAAATTCGGTCTAAAGCACTAGCTAGCATATAGAAGATAGATCTAGATCTAGACAGCAATAACCATCTGATTTGGGTCATTTCTTTAATAAAACTGACATTTGTTGTCATTCCCCAATACAGATGGCAACCCAGAGATCTCGTACCGCGGGGGTAGCTATAGCCAACAATGGCAGCTTTTTAAGTCAAAACATTTTCTCCCCGATTTTCTTTATTTAGATCTGATTTTCTGATTTCTAAATCAGATGTAAATTAGGTCGGTCTATATATCTCCTAATTACAGTTTTCAAAATTTGTTAAACTATTATAGAATGTGAAATTTTCGGACTTACTTATATGAATTATCCAATTTTTATCTGAGAACCGCGAAGCAGTACGTTCATGCATTCGAAATATTACCCGGCGGCCGATATATTTCCGGGTCCACCTACCAAAACATAGCCAATGGCCAATCAGAGCACTCGTTTCGTGGGAGTTCGTTGGTCAAGCCGGGCCGACTCGTACGTAGTAGCTACGGTAGCTATTGGACGTTCGAAAAGAAAAAATGAATATTCATCAACTAAAACCAAGACGGATAATGTTGACGACGAAACTTTCTCGGATTAATCATTAATTTAGGATCTAAATGAGCAACCTATCGTAAGTCAAATAAGCTAAATATATGTTATTTTTAATTAGACTCTAATTATTGTAATATTACTGCATGTATGAGGATGTAAAGAGTGAAAATCTCGTAGCATATCTCATTCATCGCGGTCCTGCCGAACCGAACCATTGGTTCCGTACAGTCCCTCGCAGAAAGAGGTCCCCAGACTTCAGTCTCTATAATCGGAGGTCTAGTGGAGCCAGACGTAGTCTCAGTGGAACAACCGACGATTAGAGAGACTGAAGCTTTCGGTCTAATCTAGATCTAGCATGTCTAGCAGTTTCCCAAAGGCAAAGTTGATTATTAATATCATTAAAGAGCAAATCTAGAACTAGGGTCTAGATCTAGTCTAGATCTAGTCTAGACCTAGTCTATAATTAATTTTTTAAAGATTTAAAGACAACTTGTTTGCATGAATCCACAAATTTATAATTAGTCAACTCGTTTTAATATACCGGTACAGTCTGCAATAAGACTAGTCTAGACCTAGTAAGAGTTTAAGGATTTCTGTGAGAGAAAAATACACTCGAGTCATCTGCAAAGAAAATGAATGATAGATCTACTTACCAAGACACAAAAATATCACGACTAGATCTAGGTCTAGTATGATTGATGAACACACGAACTTGAACTGGAAGCCTGACTGCTCTAGCTCCAGAATCTCTAAATCAGTAAATGTTTTGTTTTGAAGATCAGAGAGTTGCACGCGCACTTCTTTCATTGATTATAGGCCTACTACTTTTGTACATGCAGCACGCGCCGCGCGCCGCGCTGCAAGCGATGTTGACGGGGAGCGCGTTTCCGTTTTACACCCTGCCCTAGGCTTTTCGGCAAGAAATTACACGAAACATGCTGTATCCGAAGTCTAAGTTTGTTTATATCGACGTCAAGAATAGCGAAGCCAAAGCTTATGTACAATTTCAATTGGGGATGCGAGGGTCTTCTTGTTCAAGACGGTTTTCCCGATATATTATTGTTTTGTTATCGCTGGGCTAAATTTTTGCGAGCTGATCACGCATCCTCACGCTCTTAGAGTATTGCGTATTAATGGATAAAAATAAATGATACGACTAGGAAGATCAACTAGTATAGAGAGTTAGCTAGCGCTACGTGACGTTTTCAGAGTTCTGGTGGTGTGCAGAGCGCCGAGGCAAGATGTGGACGACTAGACTCCGAATACCAGTCGGTTTGTAAAATTTTATTGGAGAAAAGCCTAGGGCAGGGTGTAAAACGGAAACGCGCTGACGGCGAGAGTTCTGTGGGAGATATGTATGGAAAGCCGTTGGTGACTTTATTCACGTACCCCAGACGTATGGAACGCGGCACACGTCTGCTAAATTGACCAATCACCGCCTGTTATTTAGGAGACGTGTGCAAGGTGCGATAGCACACGTCTGCTAGTTTGTTAGCACACCTGTATGGAAAGCCGTTGGAGACTTTATTCACGTGCCCCAGACGTATGGAACGCGGCACACGTCTGCTAAATTGACCAATCACCGCCTGTTATTTAGCAGGCGCGTGCAAGGTGCGATAGCACACGCCTGTTACTTTATTAGCACACGTGTGCCCTTTTGCAGACGGATGCTGTTTACTGCGCATGCGTCTGGAATTGATCGACCAATCAGATACCTTGTTTAATATGGAGTTTAATGTGTGAGTACGGTGAGTGCATGCAGCGCAGACAAGCAAAAATGTGCCGGGCACGTGGTGATCGACGCACGTGGTACTCTTACCGTTCTTAAAAGTATCGACTTTGATTTCTATGTCAGAAAAGAAGTATACATTGTACGAGTACTTCCATTGAGGTTGGAACTTTCTGATGCAAAGAATAGTATGTCAAATTATAAACGAGGTAGCGAACTGCTATATGAACGTTTATCCTCCACCTAGTATTAGAGTTTGTAAATACTATAAAGCTAGTCTAGGGTTGATAAAGAAAAGGTTAGTCTAATATCATGAATGGTAGTTTCCAGATTTAAAATCTATCATTCAGAACCTACTCTAATTGCAAATTAGGTGATATACTATGCAACAGTGCCATTGTGATAATGTGCATGATCCAGTGTATATACATAGTGTTGAAACAACAGAGTAGATCTCTCCCCCTCTTCCATCTCTCCCTTATCTATCTTGGGTCAGTCTGTACAGAGGTCAACCTCACCCGTGGTAGGGGAACACACACACTCTCTCTTTCTCTCCCTTTCTTCCCCAATATTCTCGTTAATGTTGTGTTGTTGAGCAACACTCTCCATTGGGCTAGGACAGGGGGATTAGTGATAGGAGGCATGTTTGCTTAAGAGCTCAGATTAGAAGTTGGAAACACTGTGAAGAGTTTGCATTTGCTTGGCACAAGGGATTGTCTGACCATTATTATTTGGTAGTTTTCAATCGAATAAACCTGCTCATAATTATCCCATAGGCCTAATTGTATTTAAGGGTTGATGTTTGGATGTTGATTGGCTTATAATACAACATGTATTGCTGTATAAGCCTGAATCCTATGACCGGGGTAATAATATATATATCTGTAAAGCGCTTTGAGAGGGCCTTCGGTCTTGAAAAGCGCTATATAAGAACTAGCTATTATTATTATTATTATTATTATATTGCGTAAGTGGAAGTTATCACATTTCTTAGAGACAATCAATATTCTTTAGTCTATATTTCTTGTCTTGTATATAGTTTATGATTATTCCTTTATATTTCTATGTTATATGTCATATGGGTAGTCGAAGCATAATAATAGTGCAATAATTATAGGTGAATCACATGCAGATTGCAGTATTGATTGATAAGCTCGTTTTCCTAAAACGATATTTACATTATGTATATGTTGTGTGCTGGAGGAATACAACATATTTCTATGTTAGTATTATTATTTCTAAATCTGAGAGGATAATAGATTAGCGCGTTTAGATGAGATTGCCTAGGTACAATGAAGGTTTAATTCAGAGTTAGGGTATAACGAATCACCACCAGGGGCGTCTCCAAAGGGGGGGGGGTACGGGGGTGCGACACCCCCCCCCCACCTGTCAGGATATTGTCGGGAAAATTGCGCTGCCGTCGGGAAAAAAGAGAAAAGGGGGAGGGGAAAAAAGAGAGGGAAAGGGAAAGAAAAGAAAAAAAGAAAGGAAAAGAAAAGAAAGAAAGGAAAAGAAAGGAAAGAAAGGAAAAGAAAGGAAAGAAAAGAGAAGAAAGAAAGAGAAAACAGAAAAAGAGGGAGGAGATCGAGGAAAGAAAAGAAAAGAAAGAAAAGGAAAAAAAGAAGAAAAAAGAGTAAAAGGGAAAGAAAAGAAACGGGGGATGAAAGAGAGGGGGAAGAGGGGAGGTAAGAGCCTGAGAGAGGAGGAGTGGGAGTAAAAGAGAGAAGGGGGTTGTTGGGTGGAGTCGTCTCGTCGTGGGAGCAAGAAAGACACGGGTAAATATGTTGCTGTGTCGGGTCAGCTAGCTGTGTCGGTATTCTTGCTCGATCCTCGTGTACTATATTATATCAATGCAGAAGTTTGAAGTCGGTGAGATGTATATTGTCGGTCGGCCGACAAGTTTTTTTCCCTACGAACTGTGACTTTTTATCCGCTGTGACGACTGCGAGAGTGACGACAACTACTATACTTGTATTTTCTCGAAGTTTCACTTTCCTATAATATCAGCTAAAGAAATTAGAGGTTTTAAATTTTCGGGGAAACTGAATTCAAACGAGGTTTAAGAGTCAACAACGGTACGACGAATCGTTTTCCTTTCTCTATATTGTGATGAAACGCCAAAAATTCCGCCCTTCGCGCGGAAGGGGAAAACTTCATTAAAGGCACACTGTCCTACTTGTAGCTACTTGCTCCCTCTATATAGAAAACTTCCCAAATCGGTGCCTGTTGGTCCCCCCATGATCCTCTTTTTCTTATGTTAAATGAGAGCTGAGTTAATGAGATAGCCACCTGTCACAGTGACCTCGATGGCTCATTGGGTGGTCTAATCCCTTCTTGCTGAAGTAGTAAAGCCTCCCTTTAAGACGAGTCGAGAACGGTACAACGAATCGTCTTCTTTCTCTAATAATTTAATGAATCGTCAAAGCTTCCGCGCTTCGCGCTAAAGGAGGAAACTGAATTCAGATGAATAGGGCTTAATAAGAGTCGAAAACGGTACGACGAATCGTCTTCCTTTCTCTAATAATTTAATGAAACGTCAAAACTTCCGCGCTTCGCGCGGGGGGGGGGGGGGGGAACTGAATTTAGATAAGGATTAAGAGTCGAGAACAGTACACCGAATCGTCTGCTTTTTCTCATAATATAATGAAACGTCAAAGCTTCCGCGCTTTGCGCGGGAGGAAACTGAATTCAGACAAGGATTAAGAGTCGAGCACTGTTCAACGAATCGTCTACTTTCTCTAATAATTATTTTAATGAAACGCCAAAGCTTCCGCGCTTTGCGCGGGAGGGGGGGGGAAACTTCATTCAGACAAGGATTAACAGTCGAGAACGGTACAATAAATCGTCTTATTTTCCTAATAATTTAAGGAAACGTCTAAGCTTCCGCGCTTCACACGAGAGGGGGGAAACTGAATTTAGATGAATATAGGGCTTAATAAGAGTCGAAAACGGTACAACGAATCGTCTGCTTTCTCTAATAATTTAATGAAACGTCAAAGCTTCCGCGCTTCACACGAGAGGGGGAAACTGGATTCAGATGAATAGGGCTTAATAAGAGTCGAAAACGGTACGAAAATTGTCTTCTTTTCTCTATATTGTGATGAAACGCCAAAAATTCCGCGCTTTGCTCGGAAGGTGAAAACTTCATTTAGACGAGTCGAAAACGGTAAAACGGAAACGTCTTCTTTCTCTAATATTTTAATGAATCGTGAAAGCTTCCGCGCCTCGCGCTAAAGGGGGAAACTGAATTCAGACAATTAGGGCTTATTAAGAGTCGAAAACGGTACAACGAATCGTCTGCTTTCTCTAATAATTCAAGGAAACGTCTAAGTTCCGCGCTTCGCGCGGGAGGCCTTTCACCCACACCCCGCGCCCTTTAAGTGATTCGCTTGCTCACTACCGCCCCTCCCTAAAATAAGATCCTAGCTCCGTGTCTGCATTAAAATATATAGCTATGAATACTGACTAAGTTGACGAAATAATTCGTATATTTGTGTCGTCGTGGAAAATGACCATTTGCGCATACGCAAGTACTATAGATAGTCCATAGGAAAAACAATTTAGCCTTCGCCCCGGGTTTATAGGGTTAAATTTGTAGATATTGGAAATTTAATTTTGTCGGTAATTGGTGGCTAGTTTTGTCTTTAATCGTTGGCCTCTACACCCCCCCCCCCCCCCACTGAAAAAGGTATAGCGACGCCCCTGATCACCATATTGGGTATGAATATGATGTGTATAAGAACAAAACATATATAACATTATCTGTATGTAAGTGTTTATTCGATTTGATAATGAAACTGTTCTCATAATAATGTAGACCATGCATTATGGTTCAAGGCATGCCCACATAGAGAATTTTGTTTTGTTAGGGGTCGGGGCCAAATGCAATGAATTATTGATAATTTATTGCATTTTCTTTGTGTGTTTTTTTATTTCTTGGGGGCGGCGACGTACCCTAGCCCCCGCTGTTTACTCGTACCAAGGGAATACTGCGAGGAGGGTGGACCGAATGGCACAGCGTGGTCGTAATGATTTTTTTTTTTTTTTGGGGGGGGGAGGGGCAGGATGATGGGTCGCGTACATTATTGGGGCACGCCTTTTTTCTTTATTTGTTCAGAAATGTACGTTTTCAATAAATGTTTTCTACAAATATTCGGGGCCATGTGGCGACTCCCCCCCCCCCCCCCTGCGCCTACGCCAGAGCCGTGGGGGGTTCCCTATCCATTATTTCGCTTTCTTATTATCATTTTGTTTATTGCTAATTTAATTTTCATTTAATTGTTTAAGAAAAGCGACCCTCAACCCATGTTATGAATAGCGACCCTGAAACGCGAACCCCCCCCCCCCCCCCCATCAGTCTGACCACGTAGTGCAAGTACATATTACCGACAACTTTCGTTTAAGTAGTGTGTGTTTCACGGGGGGGGGGGGGGGGGGCGGTGGGGTGTAACAGCGTTGGCATCTAGGAGCTGATGTACCATGTCCCTAACCCACAGCAAAGGAAGGAATCGACAGAGAGGGGGTTGTATGGACTTAAAGGGCAAGTCCACTTCAAAAATTAATAACAAACCAATCAAACTAAAAGTTTGCAAAATCGGATAACTAGTACTCACTCATGAGTCTGTGACGTCATTCAGGCGCGGATCCAGGATTTCTTAGGGGGGGGGGGGCCCAAATTTGAAATTATGCGAGCCAAATATTGGTACGTAATGGTGACCAGCAGTCACGTCATAGGGGGTGGGTACAGGGACGGGCGAGCTTCCCCCATCCTCCTCCACGAAGCGCGGAAGCTTGACGTTTCAATAAATTATTAGTAGGCTGATCACAGTGCATGCATATACATTCTGCCGTGCACGTCAGTGCACAGCAATAGCAAATCTATGCTGAGAAGCCATTTTTCAACTTATGATTTAAAAAATTCAAAAACATGTAACAACATAATTTTTTCACAGATATTTCAGTCATTCTTTTAACCCACTATACTTAAAATCCTGTGGGTGTGGGTATTAGGGAAAGTATTTATTTTATTTTTTTAAAAAGGGATGTTTTTGACACCGCGCAAATTGGGCCAGTGGGTGTGTGCAATCACCACGGACAATACTGCACTAAATATCCCGGCAGATTGGAAAAAAACTCCCCTGTAAAAAATGGACTTGCCACCAATGTTTCATTCACTGGATTTCAATGACCTTACCATATATGGTACCTGTGACCTTTCCCTGGCTACCCCAGCAACAGGTACATCGGAATTTTGTTTCTACACGAAGTTACATTGAGTTGAATGAATTTTCAGAAAATGCTCATAAATCCGTAAATATTGCCCGATTTTCAAATCCTAAACTGGTTTTCAGTAGTTTAACATCCATAGTTTCTTGCCACATGCTCCGATTTTTAATCCATCGAGTGAAACATTACTGGAAATTGCTGCGAAAGTTCAGCTCATCATTTTATTCAGCGTGACTGTTTTGGTCTCAGCTCAAACTTTCTACAGTTGTTTTATATAGATCAGGAAGTTAGGTGAGAAGGAAAAAAAATATATAAACATTGTCTAATTTGCATAACGGTGTTGCGAATATGTAATTAGCTAATTATCAGCTCAGTTGCATAATTAATTAGTTTTCATAAATCTTATTATATAAATGGATAGGGATTCATTAGTTGAAGCTTGCCACAAAGTTGTATCAAACAGACTCATTTAAAACTTGAGATATTGCATTTACGCATATTAATTAGCTGGACTTAGTCGTTTTTTGAACATTTCCAAACCTGCGGATTGGTGAAATTGAACAAAATGTGGTTTTTGTCAATCCGGTCCACCAAAATGCAACAAGTCTGGTTCTTGAATTTTATTTTTCATGCTTATTTCACTTTGGTTTCACAATACATATCATTTTTAAGACCATGTAATACTCTATTATGTCAAAAAACACCCTTAAACATGTAAAAAATCCATTTTTGCCATAATTTGCTATTTGCGGCAGGTTTTTGAATGATTTTACGATATCTTCAAAAGACCATATCTCAGGAATGCCTTGACAGAATTTGAACATTTTTGCAGCAAAATAAATATATCATTGATATCTTTAATATGACACCAAAATAAAGAATGTCTTATGTGTATTATTTTTTTGAGTGCTCTACCTATTATTAGAGAAAGAAGACGATTCGTTGTACCGTTCTCGTCTTTTAATCCTCGTCTAAATTCAGTCCCCCCCCCCCCCCTCCTGCGCGAAGCGCGGAAGCTTTTACGTTTCATTAAATCATTATAGAAAGAAGACGATTCGTTGTACCGTTCTCGACTCTTATTTTATTCCTTCAAAAATCTTCTTTGTCTGCTCCTTTTTCTTCCTACGTCCTTTTCCTTTTCTCTCCCCTCTGTTATTTTTTTTGTTTTTTGGGGCCAGCGTTTAAGGGAGGACCGCCCCCACTGCCCCACCCCGGCCCCGGAAGCTCAGGGGTTTAAGGCAATAAATCACCGTCAGATGAGCAACTAAGGGCCCGCCTTAGGGCCCTAGGTGGAATCCAGGGTGAAATCTATTATTTTGTGCCACTGGCAGTTAACCATTCTTTCTTTCTTACTCCTTTCTTTCCATTTCTCTTTAATATACTCTTTTGTTAAGTGTGTGTGTGGGGGGCTCGAGGCTCCCGATCCCTGCCGGTCCGCGCGCCCTGACATGTAGGCACCTCAAGAAGCATATTTCTTGCCTGGCTGTAAATTTAGGAATTTGTCATTTTCCAACAAACGCATACAAAAATATAGATAATTTACTAAAAAGTGAGGACAAATCTCGGAAAAATTATTTCATTTTAGCATTATTTGTAAACCACCGTTATGGAATTAGAAATAAAGCACGTTTGAATGTTATTTCCACCAAGCCGCCCCGCCCCCCTATCAGTACACCAGTGCCCCCCCCCCCCCCCTCCGTTATACCTTGTTGGCGGGAAAAAAATCGCAACTGATCTCCCCTACCTTTCTTCTTTTTCTTTTTTTGTCTTTCCCTTTCTCTCCTCTTTTCCTTTCCCTTCCTTCCTTTTCTCTCTTATAGGTTGACCGGGGGGGTGGGGCAAGGGCCTTTCGGCCCCCATCCCGCTCCGCACCTTGTTGGCGGGATTAACAGCAACTGATCTTCCCTTTTTTCACCCTTTTCTTTTCTTCTTCCTCTTTTTTGTTCCCTTTTAGCTCTCCTCTTTCCCTTTTCCTTCCTCTCTCTCTCTCTCTCTCTCTCTCTTTTTTTTTTTTTGGGGGGGGGGAGGGGGGAACAGCCTGGGAGGCAAGGCCCTTTCAACCCCGATCTTTTCCTCCCCTCCCCCCTTTTTCTCTTCTTCTTCCTCTTCTTTCTTTCCTTTCTCTCCTCTTTCCCTTCTTTTCCTTCTCTCTCTCTCTCTCTCTTTTTTTGCGCGGGGGGGGGGGGGGGGAGGGGGGCAAGGACCGCTCGGCCCCCCTGGATCCGCGCCTGACGTCATTGCCTCGCTATCCTCTTATTGTTTTCTTTCTATCGGTAATATACATTTCTCACTTTCCCCTTGAGAATCTCATCTCCTAACACCAGCATCCAAGTCATATTGATAATAATATGTTTTTGTCTGGATGCACTAATAATCTAATATAGAGTAATTGTTTTCAGGTAAATTATGAAAAATGTGAATTCTAAATTTATTTATAATAGTCAATAATTATGAATATACAATATTCTGAAAATAGTTTCAATTCTACAAAGTTTATAAAAGATCTTGTGAAATGTCATGCCCGCAATACGATACAAATCATATAACCTGGGCAAAGGCATGGGGAAATCAAGTTTTGGGGATAAAGAGGGAAATTAATGGGATAAAAATATATAAAGCAATTGATAAATAGTGAGGCAATGGCGTCACAAACTGATAACCAAATTGGCAATTTGTGTAGTGATTTCCATTGTTCCATAGTTTTTCATATTTAAAAAAAAATCATAACTTCCTTATTAGTTATCCGATTTTACTCATTTTTTTTGCTCTGCTCCTCTTGTTTTTCTGCATCTATTGAAAGCGAATTATTTTGAAGTGGATTTACCCTTTAGGTTATACCACATTCAAGCTTTTCGTAAATATACAATATTGCACGATATATTTTCCAAAGAAGTAAGGAAGTTAGATTTCCAAGGTTTTTAGCTAAATAAGATACGGTTGTGTGACCGGAAGGCATATGTGAACGGAGCTTTTATTAGAACTTATGGACCTACCATCTCCAGGCACCCAAAAACTATACAATTTTAGCCAAGGACAATTTCAAGATTTTCGTTTGTCCATGACACTGGAATTCTCAAAACCTCAGGATACAAAACGGAGCTGACCGGACTACAAGCCTAGTTACTGCTCGGAGAGGGGGAGGGGGGGGGGGGCGCTTTAAAATTGTGCCTTGTTGGGGGATAGGGAGCTTGAACACTCTCGGGCCTTGAAGGTTTTCGCGTCATGTAGCGTACAACGGGGGTAATGCAATCCCAATATGATTTACTGTTTGAGTTCTATAATATTTGAAATAATTGATAGTGTTTATATATTACGTACGCTTAAATATATATTTACATAACTCTACGTGTTTGTTTAACGCTGATTGGAAATAATAACTGATAATGGGGGGGGGGTGGATGGTAGTATATTTATTTGTACATTTTGTATTATTTGTTTTCTTCTTTATACTTCTGTTCTTTGTAATAATAAAAATAATAATAATAATAATACTGTCTTGTTTACCCAGGGTAGCCTCATCAGTATTTATGCTGTTCTCCCTGAGGTCCCAGCAATCAAATTATAATAATACGATGTTGGTCATAAAGGTGGCCTATTTACCCCAGTTTATGGAATGATTTATTCTTAACACTAACAGATCTAGATAATAGTATACATTCTCAGATTAAAACAATATAATAGTTTGCAAGTGTTTGTTTTACATGACTGCATGACTGCTAAAGTGTGTGCTACCAGGCGAGGGAGGGGCGAGGGGCCTCCCCCCCCCCCCCCCCGACAAAAAAAGAGAGAGATTAAGGAAAATAAGGAAAGAGGAGAGAAAGGAAAGAAAGAAAAAAAAGAAGGTAAGAAAAGAGGTAAAAGAAGGGGATCGGGGGAGGGGGGAAAGGCCTTGCCTTCCCCTCCAGCCCCCCTTCGCCCCCCAAAAAAGAGAGGAGGAAGGGAAAGGAAAAGAGCAAAGCTATAAGGGAGAGAAAAAAGAGGAAGAAGAAAAAGAAAAGGGTGAAAAGGAGGGGAGATCACTTGCAATTAATCCAGCCAACGACGTGTTGATCGCGGGGCCGAAAGGCCCTTGCCTCCCCTCCTCCCTCAGCAAAAAAAGAGAGAGAGAGAGAGAGAGAGAAGGAAGGTCGGGGAAGGGAAAGAGGAGAGAAAGTGAAATAAAATAAAGAGGAAGAAGAAAAGCAAAGGGGGAAAACATGTTTTTGCGCTCCTCCCCCCCCCCCCCCCCCCCAAGCGAGACCAAGCGCCATATACGCCACTGGACACTACTGGCGTACTCCCCCAAATAAGAATAAAACGAGGTTTATTTCTAATTCGATTTCAGTGATTTACAAATGTTGTGAAATGACATAACTCTTAGTAAATTATACTGTTTTATGAGTTTGTTGGAAAATGACGAATTCCCAAAGTTACACTCAGGCGAGAAGTATGCTTATTTAGAGGTCTACATTTCAAGGCTCGCGGCACAGCGGGGCTCGGGGGCATGGGTCCCCCCACTATTTTGAAAAAGTATATTCAAGAGAAGTAGGGAGAAAGTAAGAAAAATAAATTGTGACCTGCCAGTGTCACAAAATAATGAAGTCTCAAATATGATCAACTGACCGTAATTAAATGAAATTTCGGAGGATTCACCCTCTTGACCCCACCAAGGGCCCTAAGGCATGCCCCTGAATGCTTACCTGACCGTTACAAAATACCTAAAAATCCCTGAGTTTCAGGGGTATCAAAATATGCTCATCTGAACGTAATGAATGCCCCGATAGCCCCTGAGTTTCCTGGGGCTCAGCCCCTGGACCCCACGCCAATTAGTGACCCACCCGTGTCATTAATAAGGTATCAAAATATTCTTATCTGAACGTAATGAATGCCCATTGCCCCTGGGCTTCCAGGGGCTACGCCCCTAGACTCCACACCAATTTATGTTCCGCGAGCCTTGACGTGCAGACCTCAAAATAAGCATATTTCTCGCCTGACTGTAAGTTTCGGAATTCGTCATTTTCCAACAAACTCATAAAACAGTATAATTTACTAAAAAATTATGTCATTTTACAACATTTGTAAATCACTGAAATCGAATTAGAAATGAACCACTTAAAGGGGAGGCTGCCCCCTTCGAATTAGTACGCCAGTGGTGTCTAGTGGCGTATCTCGCGCTTGGTCTCGTTTGGGGGAGGCGAGATGAGCGCGAAACCATATCTTTTCCCCCTTTTCTTTTCCTCTTACTCTTTATTTTCTTTCCCTTCCTCTCCTCTTTCCCATTCCCTCCCTCCCTTCTTTCTTTCTCCCTCCCTCTCTCTCTCTCTCTCTCTCTCTCTCTCTCTCTTGCTGTGGGGGGGGGGGGGAGACAAGGGCCTTTCGCCCCCGATCCACACCTTGATGGCGGGAAAAATCGCAACTGATCTCCCCTACCTTTCTTCTTCCTCTTTTTTTTTCTTTCCCTTTTTCATCTCTTTCCCTTCCCCTTCCCTCCCGTCTTTCTTTCTTCCTCCCTCTCTCTCTCTCTTGCTGTGGGGGGGGGGGGGGGGGGGAGGGGGAGACAAGGGCCTTTCGCCCCCGATCCACACCTTGATGGCGGGAAAAATCGCAACTGATCTCCCCTACCTTTCTTCTTCCTCTTTTTTTTCTTTCCCTTTCTCATCTCTTTCCCTTCCCCTTCCCTTCCTTCTCTCTTTTTAAAGTTTGCTGGGGGGAGGCAAAGGCCCTTACCCCCTACTCGAACCACATGTTGTTGGCTGGATTAATTGCATCTGACCCCCTTCCTTTCTTTGCACCTGTTTCTTTTCTTCTTTCCTTTTTTTTTTGTTCCCTTTAGCTCTCCTCTTTCCTTTTCCCTTCCTACTCTCTTTTTTTGTCCCCGCCCCCTCCCCCCCTGAGGATCAACAAATTGTTGGCGAGAAAATCGTAACTGATAATCCTCCTTCATTACTTTTCTTATTCCTTTTCCCCCCTTCCCTTTGACTCCTCTTCTCCTTTTTTATTTCCCTTTCCTTCCTTCTCTCTTTTTTGGGGGGGAGGGGGGAGGGGGGCAACAGCCTCGGAGGCAAGGCCCTCAGTCGCCCCCCCCCCCCCGCCGATCTCTTTTTTCCCCTCTTTTCTTTCCTCTTCTTTCTTTCCTTTCTCTCCTCTTTCCCCTTCCCTTCTGTTCCTTCTCTCTCTAGCTCTCTCTCTTTTTGGCGGGGGAGGGGGGGAGGGAGAGACCCCTTTGGCCCTCCCCCTGGATCCGTGCCTGGCCGTGGGTGTTTCCCCATCCAATATGTACTGACCTGAGCAGTTTTGTAATATAGCGAACAGGCCCCGTAAGTACTGAGCTGAGCAGCTTTGTAACAGCGGACTTGATTGGTTGTCTTAAAATTCAATTTACGATCGTTCTGCGCATCCGTCTGGCAAAGTAACAGGCGTGTGCTATCGCACCTTGCACGCGCCTGCTAAATAAAAGGCGGTGATTGGTCAATTTAGCAGACGTGTGCCGCGTTCCATACGTCTGGGGCACGTGAATAAAGTCTCCAACGGCTTTCCATACACCTGTGCCCTTTTCCAAACGGATGCGCAGTATGCTCGTAAATTGTTTTTAAGGCAACCAATCAAGTCCGCTGTTACAAAGCTTCTCAGCTCTGTGCGTACGGGGCCTGCTCGCTGTTACAAAACTGCTCAGGTCAGTACATATTGGATGGGGGACACACCTACGGCCAGGCACGGATCCAGGGGGAGGGCCGAAGGGGTCTCCCCCTCCCCCGCCAGAGAGAGAGAGAGAGAGAGCTAGATAGAGAAGGAACAGAAGGGAAGGGGAAAAGAGGAGAGAAAGGAAAGAAAGAAGAGGAAGAAATAATATAGGCCTAGGCCGTTGGACCAATAGAAATCAACACTACATCATGCAGGGACCCGTTTTACAAAGCCTTTTTTCAATGGCAATTCAACGACAAAATTCAGTTGAAATCTGCCGATAACCAATCAGAAGCAAGGATTTCTCTAGCCTTTAACAAAAGCTGTAATTTGTCACAGATGACAAGTTTTGTGAAATGGGGGCCCAGGCCTAATGGTTCCAATAGGGATCGAAAGCGGTTTATTGTACCATTAGAAAATGTGTTGGACCATTAAATATTAATATTAGAATACATTAGTTTACATTTCTGTTAGACCATAATTAGGAAACCAACAGAGCAAAATTCTAATAGACCATTATAATCCTACATTTTTTTTCTAAAGGGCTAGCAGGAAACTATTCAAAAAGAAATTTTATTCAAATGGAATAAATCTAATCATAGCCCTATGATATGCAAAATAACATAGGCCCCATGAAGAAAAGAAAGTCATATTCTTCATAATTTTGCATCGAAGTATACCCAACTGAAACTATTAAAATACCCCAACTTTATGTTCTTAATGTAACTATAAACATGGGGGCCACAATTTTATGTCCAAATTGTGAACCCAATTTGCAAACAAGTGTTTGTCATAAAGAAATTAAAATTCATATTTTCCCTATACATTTGCAACTAAGTTTCCAAATGAAAGTGTTCAATCCAATGTTTTCAATGTCAGTAAAAACTATAAACACATTTTCAGGCACTATACTCACCACTTAAAATGGCTGTCAGTGGTTATCTATATTATTATAAAGAGAGTCAGGTTCATACTTTTTCCATCAGGTTTAATCCAGTAACCTTTTTTTTGTGCATTAAAAAGAGGAATCTAGCAGGCATCCCCATGACTTAAAATGTCTGGCATTGCCCATTCATGGTATACGAGGTTGTGCTGAACATTTTCCACCAGGTTTGGTCCTGTTCCTTTGTCCGCTGATTAACCTCAATTTTGGGCCCCCTCAGGGTTTTGGGGGCCTCCTCCTCCCTCCCCCCCCCCCCCCCCCTCCCCACAAGTGTGAGCACTTCACACATTCATTTCCCGATACACTATTTGTTCATGGTCATTGCTGTGTGCATGAAATAAAGTCACTTTTTTCGCTCGGCATACCCCTTCTGGCTTCTGCTTTAGGATATCTCCTAAAAATTGTCATCAATGAAATGTCCTTTAGCAAATTAGCAAGGTATACCCAAATTAAAGATGCTATTAAATGTCTAAATAGTGATACCTGACTAAATTATTTCTAATCACTGGCAGTATATTGGAGCAGAAAAGCTTATTCAAACCCACTTTCATTTTTGATGATTTCAAACTTGAGGAATATGGTCAAAATCCGCACCTTCTCTTTTAAATGCACAGAATACAAATGAATGTTATAAACTTATGACACAATGAAGCCATATCGTACACAATGTTATACAATCTTCTGCTATATGTATTTGATTTCTTTCTTCATTTACAATTACATAATTCACAATTTTTCATGTTTGTTGTATAATACACATTCAATCATATATACGTAATTACATCTACTACTTAGAGTCGGAACATATTCACTTATTGAATTTGAGAAACAAATATAAAGGTACAAAGCAAACATAATATGCAACTTAATTTAACAAAATAGCACCTTGCACATAAACAATAACTTACAAAACTAAGGGTAAAGTTAAAAAGAATTGGTATAATTGCACAAAAGTAAAGCACATTTACTTCAGAAATGGCCTACTTTTACTGTGGCAAGAATAATGTTTCAAAGAATATAAGCATCTAATTACAATATGTTGTGGTAAACTGGTAGTATTTAGATATACAATCTCCTTTTGAAGCCCTGTACAAGTATTCAAAGCAGATTTCAATCTCGTCTAGGCTCACTTCCTATGCAAAGATTTCAAAAGATTTTCTCTTTCATAATCTTCAGTATTTACTAAATAAGCAAATCCAGCAAATAGAAAACCATAACTTTTCTCCTTTCTCCTTTTTTCGTTTCTTGAAAATATTGAAGAGATGGGTCTTCACAAAATATAGTTTTCTTTAACTTTGCTCCCTTTCACCAGGATTGCTTCACAAATTTCTTCTTTTTATTTCACTCAAGTGAAACATTTTCTTCTCAGCTTCCATTACTGCTACAACACAGGAATAACAATTTGATAAATGACTCAAGAACTGCTGCTGCTGCTGCATATGCTTTTCTGTCATAAAGTGGTGCATGCAAATACCACAGGGGTACACTGGTAATATAAGGCAGATAGAGAAAAAACACCAACAAAGTGACTTCTAGATTATTCAACACTCCTGTACCACTAAAATGTACATGTAATTGTTTGGACACATCAGAAATGTTTGAATAATTCACACATGAGAATACATAAAGATTCCTATACAGAAAACGAGCTGTATCGTAGTGTAAAAATGAACCTACAGAAATTACAAGCACACATGCATTTACACTTATCCAATGAGTAGTACTTTCAGATGCTGCTGAAAGTAAAAACACATTTTCATATTTTTACAAATAACAAGACGTTTCATATCTTACTTCTACCATACTCTGAACAGTATAGAAATAATCCCAAGTTACATCACAACTCTAATGATGATCATGCAACTCATTTCACAAGTATGAATGAGATCTATACCTCAGTCAACACTATACTCTAGTGCAAAACCCTCTACAAATAAACTTCAAATACTTACAATCTAAGTTTACAAAACACTGTAATTTCTACATTACTCAAGCTAATGAACATTTATCAAAATATATTGCATAGACAATAATAGTTAAATCATCAAAGAATGCTTCTTTGGTGCATGTGGAAGTAACAGATACTGAATAAAAGAAGATGTGACCTCTCAAAGATACAACAAAGGAAGCTAAATAAAGCCTGGTGAAAGTGAGTACATACTGGTTGTGGTAAACACATGTACATTTCTGGGGGGTGTTTCACAAAGATCCTAAGTCAAACTTAACTCTAAGTTGGACTTAAAAATTATTGAGAGCCATTTGTAACCTTAAAATAAATAATGTTAAAAAGCGGAAATTCAAGTATTTTAGACTTTTATACAATTCACATCGAGAACATGAAATCTCTTTGATAATAGAAAATATGAATGATTTAAATCTACATTTTATGCCTTTTAAAATAACTTTTACAAAATATTTTCACAGATGATAAACAGCTTTCCATAATTCTTAAGTCCAACTTAAAGATTAGTTCAACTTAGGATCTTTGTGAAACACCCCCCTGGTCATCTAATCTGAATAAACAAGGTAATTAATCAGGAAATCCAATTACAGAAAAACCTCAGACTTAATAGCCACCTCTCTATATAGATCACCTGTATATAGTGGTCATGAACCTGTATCGTTTCCCACTAGTAAGAAATATGTGTCGTAGAACCTGTTTAGAAAGGCCACCTGTCTACAGTAGCCAGTCTTCAAGGTTCCCTCGGTGGCCTTTATAGACAGGTTTCACTAGTCTTCTTACGCCCATTCAAGTTGTCTTAAATATTGGCTCAAAAACTACTTCACTCAAAACAAACCACTAAAATTAATAAGTTTGGGGTATCCATGCATCCCTAAGAATTGAAACACTGGATGTCGGTCCTGAGCTTTTAACATTACAGTGGTGAAGTGTGACGTCTTCAAAAATCTATTTTGGGAATTTCTCAATTTTTTTCTTCATTTTCCAAAAGAGCATCAAAAATAATTTCCAAATGTCAAAAACCATTTGAATAGGTAAGTATTGGCTGAGATATGACCATCCGAATAAATAAATTTCCTAAGGGCCGAACTCAGTGTTATAATGCTCTGGTTCATAACATTACGAGCCACAGCAATATAACACTGAGTTCCTATATTATTTTTGATGCTCTTTCGAAAAATGAAGAAAAAAATTGAGAAATTCCAAAAATATATTTTTTTATGATGTCACAGCCTCGGTACTCTATACAGTGAGCAATAACTAATCATCTGTTTGGACTCGGAGCCAGAAGGGTGTTAACCAGAGTTAAAAGCCTTCTGGTTCCAAATGGACGAGATGAACTAGACAAGAGGGAAATGGAACAAGACCCCCTTCTTTAGGTACACACACAAGTCACACATAGACAAATATTTTGTGTGACTACCCGACAAGGCAATTATTATATTACAGGATCTGGTTTAATGTTATCGAGCTATCCCACATTTAAGAATAATTCAATTATTGTATTGCAGGATATATGGTTTACCGTAATGTTATCGAGCTATCCCACATTTAAGACTAATTCATCTGAATCACAATGCCTTAATATTGAGGGGAAACAAGAAAACATTTTTAGATTCCAAACTTGTTAATCAGTATGAGCAACAATAAAACCTAATTTTCAAATATTGTCAGACCAATACATTGTGTTTAATTGCATCACGCCATGGTAATACTATTCAGTTAGACAATCCAAATATTTTACACATTAATATTCCTGAATTACAACGTGTTACAATTTAAGAAATTGACTAGTATTGCCAATTTGAAGGGGGGAAAGAGAGAGAAAATACATTTTAGCTTGACAGATTAGGTTACACAGTTACTCATACAGCTAAGTGTAAAATGTTATACAGTGCGTCCCAGAAAAAACGAAACCGAGAAGTATCGATGTTTTATCATAACTTAATCACAACCATAATTAATGAATGATACATATTTGGAAAGCTTAGAGTCTCCTCTTTCAGTTGATGCTACTCAGATGATGCATATTTTACGCATGAGTGATTAAAAGCAATTTGAAGGAAGGAAACCAAAAAGACATTTGGCGGGCGGTATATGAATTTCGAAGAAAAATTCACATTTCTAGAAAGTTGAGTTTCTGCCCTTTCATATGACACCTCGATCAGGAAAAATGAGCGAGGAATAACAAAGTTCTGTTTGTTTAAAGTAGCCCTTACATTTTCATAATTTTAACAAACGAATTCGTTTTCACTGGGTGCCTGCCGTAGCAAAAAGCAGATTTGACAAAAGACTTAACTCCGTTTCGTTGACAATCAGCCATGCATGAAGACTCTCGTATACGGCTGATTGTCAACGAAACAGAGTTAAGTCTTTTGTTAATTTCGTTTATTGATACGGCAGGCAGCCAGTGAAAACGAATTCGTTTAATAAAATTATAGAAATGCAAGCACTACTTTAAACAAACAGAACTTTTTCATTCCTTGCTCATTTTTCCTGATTGAGGTGTCATATGAAAGGGCAGAAACTCAACTTTCTAGAAATGTGAATTTTTCTTCGAAATTCAGATACCGCCCGCCAAATGTCTTTTTGGTTTCCTTCCTTCAAATTGCTTTTAATCACTCATGCGTGAAATATGCATCATCTGAGTAGCATCACATGAAAGAGGAGACTCTAAGCTTTCCAAATATGTATCATTCATTAATTATAGTTGTGATTAAGTTATGATAGAACATCGATACTTCTCGGTTTCGTTTTTTCTGGGACGCACTGTATATTCATTGACAACAATTTAGTATGGGTTTCTACATACCTGAATTCTAATTCTATTATAATTTCATAAACACTTCATATCACATATGAATACAGACTAGGTCCATTTTCCTAACATCCACTGCAATATTATACAACTGACCTGTCTACCAAATTATACTGGCTAGTTGCTGCTACAGAAAATCACATATATCTGTTCTAAATAAAAACTTATGACGTGACACCCATTAATTGCATAGTATAAGTGTACGGTGTCTCAAACATTCTACATAAACTCACATCAGCTGAACTCCAGATACTCTGTCTGTAAATTTCCAGATACTCTGTCTGTAAATTTCCACCACAAACGAACCCTCAACCAGTAAGCCTCACTTAAAAAATGGTTGAACAAAAGGCAATAAGACATTCATGTACACATAAAATATATTTGCTTACAATGAATCTCAATATATTCAGGATCAATTATAAACACCACAAACAGAAATTAAAATTCTGCTAATTTTTGTGCCATGCATTTTTTGACATGAATTCCTAATACAAACATGTACTAGAAGTTATGTGTACATCATGCAACAGCTATCATGAGGACTGAGCAATAATATAAGTTTACTGCTTTTACTGCAAAGCATGCAGAAATCAGCTGGAAAATATATCTCAACTTCATCCTCTATAAACATGTCATTGAAGTATGTAAGATGTTTGTTTCCTATACCAAAGGACATTTACACTTTTACAACAGCAACAAATAAAAAACCAATAAAAACAAATGCCCCAGCTTCTACTAAGATATCATCCAGGATAGAAAAGATTATCATATAATTAACAGCATCCAAACAATACATTTTCTTCTCAAACATGATAACATAAACAAGAATTTGAATGAGACATTTGTGCTTATGCTGTGTACCAAGGAAAAGGATCAAACTTAGATTTGTAAAAGTGAGTAAAGTTCAACTTTAATCCATGTAAGAAATACCCCATGCAGGTTAAACACTTCAAGTACACATTAAGATGAAAACCTGTTTCGGAAACTAAGTATTAAACACCATATATATATATACGCCTTAATAGAATATACCGTGTATGTCATGAAAGATGAAGGAATTGCAAAAAGATTGGTTTCATTCTTTTACAAGAGGAATGTTAAAAAGGATTTTAATCAATTATTTAGTTTCTATGTTAATCATAAAAACAAACAAGAAATGAACCCCAAACCCCAATACAAAGGCGATAAATATTAAAAACACACCATGGCATTACATTACCAGATGGATGACAGTTTCTCCTTACTGATTAACCATTTTGGTCCAAGTATCAAGGGAATCAATAGCTTCTTCAGGATGAACATCATATTCAATGAATGAGATGTGATTAGTAAAAAACACAAAAGGAAACAATACGGGTGGCAGTTGTAACTAAGGCAAGAACTTTCAAATAAAATTGCACTTTGATAAAAGTATTTTATGGGCAAACCAATAATTGTTAACGTGAGAATTATAAATGCTGTCATGGCAAACATTGCCCTCTCACAGCAACAAAAAGCTTGATATCTTCTCATTTAATACTGAGAGCTCATGTAACAAATCAATACAATATCACAGTACGGTATGTGGCCGTGAAAGAAATACACAATTTAGTTCTGGAAAGCTCCAAAAGAGCTGTGGCAAATTGAATGAGGCGCAATAGCTCAGTTGGTAGAGCAGTGGTCTCGTAATCTGGCGACCTAGATGCGCTAGTGCCCTTTGGTAAGGCATTAATCCTCATTACCAGGTCTCTCAAAGAGGACCTAAAGCCGTCTGTCCTCTGGTTGCTTACTAACAAGCATTTATGCTTTCTTAGCAGTCAGGTAAAATAACCACCACTACAAAAGAGCTCTGGTAAAATATAATAAAACATTTAAAGATAAAGTTGAGTTCTGGTCAAGTGATTGCATTGTGAGAGAAACAGTGTGGAATCAAACAGAACAACTTGATCATGTAGCATATAAGTATTGGTGTGTACTGCAAGGTTCTGGAGTCATCAAAATGATAAGAAATTGTGCCCAGTCTTGGTAAAATAACAAGCACTATACAAAGAAAGATGTATATAGGACTACACAAACATGTGGCATATAAATCAGGCCTCATTTTTAAGCTGTTACTTGTCATATTTAGAATATGAAGGCCTTTGAAGAGCCATGCTTTTCAGGGAATATTTTTTTCTCTGATGTTCTTCCATACTTACATAATAACAATGATAACGCTCACAAACTATTTTTCACCTCTCCCCAGAACTCAACCTTCTCTTTAAATATCACTGTAACTAGAGCTCCCACAAACAGAAACATTATTTTTACACAGGTCTATGTTGTATCATTGCACATTTCATCTCTTTTATAATGTAGTAAATATACTTTTTAAAATGTTTAATGCTAATAAAATGTCTTCTGTTTTCTTTCTTTCTTTTGTTACATTCGAGGAGCCATGTGGCTCAGTGGTACAGCAGTGGTCTTGTAATCGGGAGGTCTCGGGTTCGAAACCAAGTGTATGTGCTAGTGCCCTTGATGTGTCATCTTCCCTCGAAGACGACTTAAAAGCTGTAGGTCCCCTGGTTGCTTACTTACAGGCACACACATGCTTTCTTAGCAGTCAGGTTAAAACAAACAAGACTCCATTTCATAACATGGCACATAGTCAAAGTCTTGGTCAAGAAAACATTTCAAGAATGTTGGCATTTTTGGAGTGCATTCTGAGCCTCATTAGTGTGATTTTTATTGCACATATTTTGAAAATATTTTTCTCATGAAATAAAAAATGGTAAAACTACATTTAATTTGCATGGGGCCATGGAGAATCTAGCCTTGCTCTAGAGAATGAAAAAAAAACACTATCCACTTGCACTCAGTGCTTAATATTAAAACATATCTATTATCTTTACATTTTTAACTAATTCTGTAATTTTCTCAAAAAGGTAGAATTAGACTGATGAACAATATCTGGACAAAAATCTTCAGATACAAAAGGCAAGAGAAATAAGGATTCAAACAAAGCACTTCACTGTTATTACTTGTACATGTAGCTCTTGTATAATAGCAGATTTTATCAACATTTTTATTGACTGCCATTTTCAAGAATTTTCAATTAATTTCTTTACAGAAAGAAATGGCTGGTAGCTCTCTTATGCTTTAGTTTATATGAATAACTCTATCCTTCATTCAATAGGCCTTTTTCTAAATGAACCAAATTTAATGCACACGTCTTTGTGAAATGCCTCAATCAAAAATTATTTTATTCACTGTAACAAATAATTGTAGAATAGTCAGAATTGCATACATTAGATGTTGCTAGGTAGAGCAAACATCATGGTTTACCCTACCTAAAAACAAATACCGGTATGTGCAATTTGCTTTCTGACTATTGAGATATAATTATTTGTAGCAGGTGAATTAAATTATTCTTATCAGACACTCACAAATTCATAAACATTTGGTAAATGGCCTATGATACAAAGCTTTTAGATTTCTGCAGATACATTGTCTGTGAAAGATTGATTATACACCACCTCTCTGAAAGCCTCTAGCAATGTTATTTGGACTGCTCATCTAAATTATATTGAGACAGATTTTACACTACAGTTCTATGTGTTTGAATATTGATATTTACAGTGATACGTGACTTTTAAGATGAAAACAAATAATTGCAGTAATGATTGCACATTTTTATGGCAGTAGAGTTGAAATAATTGCTTTTTCTTAGTATGGCAAGACAAAACATATTACAATAGATTTTCTTTATTTATTACAGATTTTTTTATACTTAATAATCTTTTCTATTATCATTTTTACTTATATGCAAAGTGATCCCTTAGTACGGAAGGGATACACAATCAGCAATAAGCTAGAATATGTCAACTGTATTAGTGACAATATATTTCAAATTAAATGTTTTCCCTTTTCCACAAGTCTAAAATAAAATTAAACTGTAATTGGTTCTCATGACACACATTTAGTATTTTTGCCTATTTTTGTTGTTGACTGAATAAAAATTAATTAAATTCAAAGAAGGATTTATAAAAACATGAACTTGGACAAAAGTAAAAAGTGGTGGGGTACTGCAATGCATATATGAGTACTTGCATACCTTGCATATTAAACAGCTTAACATCAATGAAATAAAATCAGTTTGACACAACAAATACAGGACACTTTCATATCACATACAGACTAGAGTAGAGTCTCTGATAATATCATCAGGGCCATGTCTTACAACATTCACAACATATTTGCGATTGATATCAATCGCAAATATGTACTTAAGAGATAGGAGACTGCAACCTTGCGAATGATTGGAGGACTTGCGATTGATTTGGATCAATCGTAACTCTTTGTAAGACGGGGCCCAGACATGTTAACCTTTACACCATGTACAGACTAGAGTAGTGTCTTTGATAATACCATCAGAGTCCAATCTTAGACTATTAATGAAGTGCCTCAGTAATTCTGATGATACTGTCATAGAGATAAGCAATATACAGATGAAATGTATCTGATATCATAAGAGATTTCAAGCATATACTGACGTTCATGTAGTGCCTTGGATGATGTCATCAGATCTTACCAATAACAAACTGTAGAGACTAATGAGATGCAATATGATGAGGCTAGTCAGCCTTTACAGCATGTTGAGACTGACGTAGTGTCTTTGATGATATCTTCATGGTCATCATGTCTGATCTCACCATTTCTAACATTATTGGTTAATTCAACTGCAATATCGAGGAAGAGGCGGTCCACATTGTCTGACTCTTTGGCTGAAGTCTCCAGGAAACGCATCGAGTGCGAATCTGCAAAGCTTTGCCCGTCTTCTTCATTCACCTCCCGATCTTTACCAAGGTCAATTTTATTACCTGATATCAAACAATACAAAACATTAATTAAGGCACATTAATATTTTTTGCAATGTATTGACTAGTTGATGAATGTACTTTATTCATCATATTTACAACACAAGAATTGATCAAACGGAAATGTCTTACATTTATCTAAAGCTATTTCTATTTTTTTTTTTGTGGTCAAACATGACTAAATAAATCATTTCCTAAACCCTTTGAGACATTGATATGAAACTTCATGGACTTCAGGCTCTGTCACAAACATGCTGCAGTAAACCACAGTGGGATGAATAGAGTTGCTGTGCTCAATAAAGGTTTATTACATACTCACTTTTAATAACTGTCTGTGTGTTATAAGATTTAAAACATGTTAAGTCCAGTACCCTTTAAGTGCGCAAAAAATTACAGTGGTAAACTGTGGCATGTGTAGACAAGTCTTTATTCATTTGAGGTAAGGAGGTAAATACCTTCTGATAAAATAGACAAGCCAAAAAAAAAAAATTCTGCCCCTTGAACACTTTGAATAAAACCAATGATTCAAGTCACTTGTTATCCTTCTCAAAACCCACTTTTTTAATCATTTATAGTTTACTAGAGGTGCACACAAGAAGTTAATTCCATTCAACTCAATTGTATTGTATTGTATTAGAAATATTTTATTTTATTTTGTTGCTTTTAAAGGTACTATGTCCCATTTGCAGGCCAAAAAAATAAAAAAGTTAAATTCCAACTGCATTTGAAAGATAATACTAATTTAGAACTTCCCTAAAAAAGGTGGGGCTTGAAAATGACTTCAAGTGGGAAAATAACGACTATTAGTTGTCAAATCAACTTTAGGGCTATAGAGCCCAAAAGTAATAGTCTTGATTTTCAGACAATTGTACCGAATGGTCATACGTTTTATGCTGCGCAAAGATTCAATCAGTTTAATCTTGGCCATCACAGGAAGTGGGTTATTGATGTAGACAAATGCTCATGTACCCTTTACAACTCTTTTCATGTATGTTATTACCAAAGAAGAAAAAAAAGCCAGTCAGTCACTCAATAGTGTCTGACAGTAAAGTCTAGCAAGTAAACGGGTTTCCTTGCATAATTTGAATATGAGGACACTGCTAATGTTTAAATTTCACAGATAGGACATACATGACATATTCATAATTCCTGCAAAGTTCTACAGAATTTGAGGTTGGCTGCAAAAGGGACATAGTACCTTTAAGGTATTGAACATTTAATAATTTAATATTGAATAATTATACTACCGGTAAGTTAGACAGTACCACCTGTGCGCTTAGAAACATCTGTATAAAGCGCCCTATAAATGTAATTATTATTATACAAACAATTATGCACAAAACATTAGGCAGTAATTGATGTAATTATTGTTTAGATCAGCACAAATGCTTTGCAAAATTACCCATTTCCAGTCTTGACTAGCTTCAATATAACCCTCTCAACACCAGTATAGATTAATCTAGAACTAGAAACAGTTGAATAATCTTTAAGCCTTTGGTATATTTATCTCATGATAAAAACAGTATAGCACAGGGAGATAATTTACATGGCTGCCATGACATATAAGCAAGAGTTAATAGGACTTACCTACTAACACGGATATGACCTTTGGACTTGCATACTGCTCCACTTCCCTTAGCCAACTTGGTAGTGCATTGAAACTTTCTTTTGAAGTGACATCAAAGACTAGAACAAGTGCATCAGCACTATGATAATAGCTCTGAGTTATAGAACGAAATCTCTCCTGACCAGCCGTATCCCATATTTGTAACTAATAGCAAAGAAAAATCAGAGGAAATGGGAGTTCATGATTAAAAATGAACAAATGAGGAAGATTAGTAAAAATGAAAAGTTAAATTCCACTTTTTTATAAATTACAGTAATGTTGGCATTCCTTCATGATGTGAATTATTTTTGTCCAATTTTTTCTTCAAAATGAAAACACTGGTTTTGGCAAAATGATAAATGTTCACCAACTAATTGTCCTTTCATTGACCTCATTTTTGCAGGAATCTACTGGAATCTAAGGCGCATATTTAAAAGCACAATATATCATTGGAATATACAGCCATTGTTTATCATTCTCAAAAACAACTATGAGATTCACAAAATTTCCTGAAAATGACCCATCCAGAGCATCCACTGCAGATGAAGTTACATGTATGGAGGGATAAATAGTTGAGCATCAATCTTGTGGTTGGCATAAGATCTTCTTTAGGAAAAAACATTCTTATATCAGGTTGCACATAATGCTATAAATGTTCTGAATTAGTAAGCTTATTTTCTGAAATCTGAATTAGTAAGCTTATTTTCTGAAATCTTGATATGCTCAACTTACCTTGACTTTTTCACCACCAATTTCTATTGTCTTGATCATGAAATCAACACCTATAGTAGCACCTTGTCCTGGTGGGAATAAACCCTGAAACAAATCAGAAATAATACAGATTAATCCTCTACATATTACCGAGAGTCCTTTTCACGACTCCTCAATCCTCCCTCTCTCTCACATGGTGCACCCGCAAGCCTACTGTAAATCCTCGACAAGGAGCTCAAATATGGGGGTACAACAATATGAAAAAAATAGGATCCTTTAACATAAATTATGAAATTGCAATTCAAATAGTTTATATGCCCTCCCAAGTCCCAACAATAAAATGTGTATCTTAATTGGAACAATACAGCACATTGGGACAAAAAAGCCATCTTATTGGGGATACTGATGTGTTGCCAATTTAAACATTTAATGGTCTTGTAGCCCAAGGTAATCAAGTTCCAAAATACTAGACTACTACGTTTTTCAAAGTTGGAAAACCTATTATTGAAGAGCCATGATTAAAATAAGGATTTCTAAAGTGCTGCTGATGGGTTCATAATGGGTCCACTATGTAAAAACGATTTATATCCGTGTTTCCATATGAATATGAATATGTCATTGTACATTTGCTACTGTGTATTATCCATTTGTGTATAATACTTTCTATTGTATATTGTTCATGTGCTCATGTAATGCCAACGACTGAATTTCCAAATGGACCAATAAAATTTATCGGATCTGAATCTGAATCATGCGAAGTCATTGAAACAAAACCA
Organism: Strongylocentrotus droebachiensis; assembly: GCA_035222895.1. Classification (NCBI taxonomy): domain Eukaryota; kingdom Metazoa; phylum Echinodermata; class Echinoidea; order Camarodonta; family Strongylocentrotidae; genus Strongylocentrotus; species Strongylocentrotus droebachiensis. The sequence continues at coordinate 162,780 of JAVYIG010000770.1, read as the reverse complement.
AGCTATCAATCCTTACCTGTGTAAAACGTCTGACAAGGCATGTCTTGCCAACCCCAGCATTGCCGATAAGAACAACTTTAAAGAGATACTTGTAGTCCTCCATGATACAGGGTGATATTCAGCAACGTTAGATTGGAACACACTTTAGGATTGATGATCTGAAGTTGAGAACAAAAGTTACTATTACCAGGTAGACCATGATAAATGTGATTGTCACCTATGGTATGAAATAAGGAAATGTGCGGCAAGGGTCACCACAGAAGTGTATGGGGAAGTTTGACAAATGTCAGTTTTATTTAAGAATTATCCATGTTCTGTGGATGGAGCAGGATTTGATGATGGGCTTGCATTTATTGGTAACATGGGGGTCGTTTCTCGGAACCGTCATAACTACAAGATCAACGATATCTCATGCTGTCGCTCAACTTGTCCGCGATGTATTTCACAAAACTGTCTTTGCCAAGATGAGCAACATCTTCCAAACCTGTTATATCTGTTTAGAAAGCAATCTCAAATCAACTTTAAGTTAGTCTATGGGTAGCGAAGAAATGAAAAATGAAAAATTGTTTTACTTTTATAATCATTTCTTGATCTTCAAGCTCTCATTTCACTGATCAGTTCTAACCTTTGTTATTATGAAGCATTATACAATCGTACAAACTGTTCTTATAAGGTGTAAATGCTTAAAGGAGTAGAGAAGATAAATAATATTGTTCATACATTGGTCTACCATAACAAGCATAACAATCTTATCACATAATTATTTGATAAATAAATTTGAAAACTATGAGTCATAAAATGTCTTATTTTTATTATTTTCTGAACTTAAAATAAAATCAGGGTCCTCTTTTGATTGGTTATGAGTACTTATGGTATTCTCTTAGTTGCTAATTTCTATTTGCTAGTCGCCAAAGCAACCTAGATTTTCATCAATTTTACACATTATATTATATGTAACACATGTTTTCATGCAAATTGGAGGTCTGCATCATTTGTGCTACCACTAACTAAAATTTTTACTTTTTCAAACAGTTCGAGTGAAATTAAGCCTCATTATCTCTTTTGATAATTTGGGATAAAATCTGACGATTCGTGGAAAAGAATATATCTTTTTAGCCGAAAGTATCAAAATCATGAATTTGTCGCTTATCACGGTTTTTTGAAACGGGGCGGCTGCTTCCTGACATCTCCGTTGGTTACGGACTGTTATGGAGTTGATTTCATTAAACGATTCCATCAGCCAATCACTCGTCAAGATCCTCCAGGAAACGAAGCGCATTTTCTTCTGTCTTGATGTTGCTGAATAGCATACAATCATCAGCAAGAGCCCGACTGTTGAGTTTAGGGAGAGCTATAATTTGGGTTTTCTGTCGAAACACTTTAACTTTAACAAAAAAATGTAATGGTCGCTTTTGTCTTTATTTGTTTTTGTGCATCAGGTAACCATCAGAACTAATTAATAATCTTTTCTATTATTGACAGACATAAGTCTTAAAAGATTTATGAAATATTCCATGTATACTTCTTCAAATTTCTGTTTTAAATCAAGCATCCGTATACATGTCTTTAGTCATTACACAACATGTTCGGACACACAACAACAACGTCCGGCTTCTGGCCCAACTCCAACTGTCTCTGGCAGGTCGTTAATGATGAGGAAAAAGTATAGATCCTATCCATGAAATAGCTGCAAATGTTGCAACTTAATTTAAAGATAGGTGGCAGATATGAATAGGGCTAAAGTTTATCTAAGACTAAGTCACTTAGTCACTTAGTCTAAGAGAAGAGTAAGACTAGAGTTCAATTTCGGTGAAATTACATTACAAAAATTTAAGCATGTGGGACTGAAGTCGTCTACTGTATGACCTTTCCCACTCCCACTCCAGTTGAATAAGTATTTATGATTAATTTGTTAAAGAGTATACATCTTCACACACACATCGAAAGTTCAAACGGATTTAACATTATTCAAATCACATACCCAAGTATTTCGAAGTAGAAAAACAGTCACTAGGACCTTTAATGAAATAGGCGGAGGCAAGCACTTTTTTGTTGGACTACACTCACTCAGCATCCGCTCGTTCAGCATCTCATCAAGGCCGTCGTCGCGTTTATTGCAACTGTGCTAAAACGCTGGGAATTGGAAACGAAGATGCACATGCAGTGAGAGAGAGGACTCAGGAGGCAGGGAAACGATAAAAAGAGAGACACGAAAAAATTGAAAAGTAGAACAACAAAAAAAGGAAGAGAGAGAGAACAAAAATAGGGAGAAAGAGAAAACGAGTGTTCGAAGAAAGAGAAGATGAAGAAGAAGAATGAAGAAGAAAAAAAAAGATCGAAGTGGGATCGGGGAGGAGGAGGAGAGGAGGCCGGCGGAAGGAGGAGCAGGTAAAAGAGGAAGTAGAGGAATATAATGAATAATAATTTGAAAACAAGAAGGAGAAAGAGAAGGAGATCAAATAGTAGTTCAAGGATGAGGAGGAAAAGGAAAGGAAGGGGGAAATGAGATATAAGAATTTGGAATTTAAAAAAGAAGAAAGATAAAATAGAAGAAGAAGGAGTGCTATATAGGAGGAACGAACTTGGAGGATGGAGGATCGCCGGAAGGAGTACGTAGCAGGAAGAAGAAGATGGATCGACACCAATCCTGAAGAAAAAAAAGGAAAAGAATGATAAGTTCGTAGAATGTTAAGCCGGACGAATGTGAAGAAAAGAGGGAGTAGATCAAGAGAAGGAGATATAGGCCCTACTTTTTATCGTTTCTCACTCAAGAGAAGAATAGAAGAAGAAAAACAATTGGAGGAAGAAGTGAGCTTTAATGAGAAGAAGTTGCATGATCTAACTAGATTTCGAAAATAAGATGATCAAAACGATTAGGAGAAGGAAAGAGAAAAAAAAAGAATAAAGAGGGGAATAAAATGTACGATGTAAAGTACACTGTACAGGACAAAGGACGAAAAAATAGAAATTAGATGGGACTGCATTTGGTGAAGATGGAAAAGGAACAAAATACCAGAGGACAGGAGGATCTATCAATCACTAGAAGGAGAAGGAAGAGCTAAACACGAAAGAAGAGCTATATGGAGAAGGAAAAGGACAGGAAGGAAAAAAAAAAGAGTATGTATGTAAGGATGAGCTCAGGGAGAATAAGAATTATTAGAAAACGGAGGTAGAGGAAAAAAAGAAAGAAAAGGAAAATAGAAAGGAAAAAAATGAAGAAATTCAAAACAAGAAGGAGAAAGAGCAGTAGATCAATAATCAGGATGAGGGTGGAGAAGGAAAGGAAGGGGGAAATGAGATATACAGAAGGTGATCAATGTAGAAGAAAAAGAACAAAAACAGGAGGACGAGAAGAAGTACAAAAACAAGAGGACTTTGGAAGCGCATAGAGATGTTATTTCATAACGTATAGAGATGTTATTTCATAACGTATTATGCGCTATACAAGAACTGAACTATTATTATTATTATTAAAGAAAAATTGATGAGGACAAACAGAAGGATTAGAATAAATGAGAATGGAGTCAAAAAAAGTAGGAAGAGAGGGAGGAGATAGATAAGAATGAAGAGAAAATGAGGCTCAAGAAGAGGAAGCGAAAAAGGGAGGAGAAACGGAGAATGAAGAGGGGTGAAGGGCAAGAGAAGGGAGGGTAAATTAAGAAAAAGAAGGAATCCAAGGAGATGGACATTAAGAAAGATATCAAGGGAGTAGAAGAGGAAGAGGAAGAAAAGGCGGATTGAAGGAGTTGAGATGGAGATGAAGTACAAGGAAAGGAGAAGGAGATCAAAGTAGCAGAAAGAAGAAGAAGAAGAAGAAGAAGAAGAAGAAGAAGAAGAAGAAGAAGAAGAAGAAGAAGAAGAAGAAGAAGAAGAAGAAGAAGAAGAAGAAGAAGAAGAAGAAGAAGAAGAAGAAGAAGAAGAAGAAGAAGAAGAAGAAGAAGAAGAAGAAGAAGAAGAAGAAGAAGAAGAAGAAGAAGAAGAAGAAGAAGAAGAAGAAGAAGAAGAAGAAGAAGAAGAAGAAGAAGAAGAAGAAGAAGAAGAAGAAGAAGAAGAAGAAGAAGAAGAAGAAGAAGAAGAAGAAGAAGAAGAAGAAGAAGAAGAAGAAGAAGAAGAAGAAGAAGAAGAAGAAGAAGAAGAAGAAGAAGAAGAACATTAAGCACAAATGAAATTGAGCCACCCTACCCCATCAAGCTGTCAATTTTACCCCAAAGGCACTTGAATAAAGCAAGAAAATTTAGTTTTCACTTGTCTTCACTACACTCGACATAATAAAGGAGACAGGATGATTTCATGTACACTTCTGTGCTTTTACACAGCATTATGATTTTTATTTCTAATCATAAAATTAGGCCAATCAAGTGCAGGAATGGCACAAGTTTATTCTTAAAGCCCCTCTTAAAGTCTTGGGAGCCCAAAAAATCTGATGGCAAAATTTAACTTTTTTGTATGATAATGTAAAGATGTCATTTAAGATACATTTCTGCAAGGATTTTATTGGGAGGGAAATCTTTGCGAAAGTGTGTCTTAAATGACATCCTCTTTCATGTTATTTTGTCATCAAATTGTTGGCAAATTTGGGGCAACCAACATTTAAGAGGGGCTTTAAGGGGAGGACACAGGTTTCAAAAAAAGTCTGAGATTTAAAAAAATGAACAAAACTCAAAGGTTTCATAAAATTATGTGTCCATATAATATGTAAAAGTGTAAATATGTGACAAAAAAAAAGGTTTCCACATTTTTTGGGGTGTGTCTTCAACACCTCTGACAAGGAAAAAAACAAAACAGAGAAAGAATAATTGTCATATTTTGGGCCAGCATTTCTCTTTTATTTTTAGAAAATCATAAGGGACCAATGGCCCCCTTTGTAGCACCAACACTGAGTAAGAGCATACATGTATTGTTAAAGAGAGGGTAGATGGCCTATGTATGTCTAGAGTCATAGAAAGAGATTGTAGTGAACATCTGCAGGATGTAAAATAAGATATTTCTTGAATTTTAAGAACACTTCTGATAAATCAGAGTTTATACAAAAATAAAACTCTTCAATTTATAATAAAGTAATAAAATGCAACATTTATAAAGCTATAAAACTAAAATAACTTTTCTTCAAATGAATCTTTTCAAACTTTTGTAGGAAATCCCACAAAGTTTCAGGGTTTTCACTCCAAAACAAATTAATGCTGTGCATATTGTTGAAGTGATTATTACATAATGGGCAAGCCCAATGTATTTTTGTCACTTTTGTCACATTACCAATATTATCACAATTGATGATATTTGTAAGGATTCTAATAAGTCCATAGTGCTACTGACAATCGATTAGACCCAATTTTGTTTTCTTATTCTTCGCAACATATGGGACACCAAATGACCAAATAACTTGACTTGATAATTGCCAAAGTAACAATTCATAACATTATTGTAGTCTTAATGAACATTATAATGTAACAACAAACCGGTAGTCCAGTTTTCTCTTTCATTATGATGGAACTCAAATATCTTTTCCAATATTTGAGAAGAGGTACATGTACATTCTGAGAAATTTGCACAAAGGTCTACATGTATCTAATAATTCTAAATGGGTTCTCAATCTACCCTAATGAACAAATAATAGTCTATAAATATACTCTTGGCTGGCATGTAAGTAGAAATCTAACTTCTAACATCATCTGATGAGTAGAGCTACTCAATCCATCCCTTAAAACTTTCCATTCTCTTTAAATCATGAATAATCAGATTTTACCTGCTGCTGGTGAAAACATACCATGGTGAATTGATACCAATGTCTCCACAACCATCGCCAATCTTTTGTTAAGGTCAAAAATTTAAAAACTAATATGTAGAAAAGCGTGAGATTGATTACATTTTTTATCATGGTAATAACCTATGTAAGAAAATCAGGTAAGAATATGGTAAAGTTTTACTCTATAAAAATTACATTGGCTTCACTATAACCCGATGATAATAAATTAAGATTTTCAAACTTTCAAAAGAAGTCTAATATTGTGAAAATCCATTTTTGTACATGTATGAAGCTCTGGGGCCCGTTTCTCAAAACTGTCATGAGTCTAACTTCTTGACTATCCCATTAAAACGTGTGTTAATTCTATAACACACGTTTCAAACGGTTAGTCAAGAAGTTATACTTTTGACGCTTTCGAGAAACAGGCCCCTGATGTCATTTTGAGTGTAACATGTATATCAATCATACAGCGTGTCTTTCTAACATCTCCTCGCCTCTTCAATGACTGTATTTAACAGGAGCTTAACATTGTAGTTCATCAACACTCTTTGCTTTTTCAGTTTTGGTAATAGAGGGCAGCATTGGCCATGGGTATATTTGGCAAAGGCACTCCTGGTTCTTATACAAATACAATGGGTCAAGAACTGGAAAGTCTCAGTCTGATAGAAATTATAATTCCTGAACCAATCTATTATGATGGTGCCTATATAGAGCTCATCAGATCATCTTGGGAGTTCATGAAACCTGAACTATAGTTAAGTAAAATAAGGAATATGTTGACACTGCTGTACATTCTCTATGGAAGCTGGAAGAAACCTTGTCTTATCGCCTTCCAAGTTTCGTATCTGCACGGTGTGGGAGGAAGGTCGCCACCTACTGTCTAACATCGTATGTGCAGTAGAGTCAATGCCCAATCACCCTTGCAATATTTGCACTTTTCAAAGACCTGTCGTTGAAATTGGTTCTTCTCTTCTTTCAGGTTTGGTCTTTTCCAGATCTCCAGACTACTTCAGCATGTTTCAAACTCCTGTGTGTCAAGTCAACTCTTTACTGATTCCACTTGTTGCAATGATAATCTCATTAACACACTCTTCACTCTGGAGACACACAGGGACTCCATCTATCTGCTCTTTTCTTTTCCTTCTCTTCTTTTCAGCTCTTCCTTTGTTCAATCGTTCCTTTGTGTTCTTTTCTAACTCCATACTCTGTTTCATCATGGCAAGCATATCATCAAGCTGTTTTTCCAACTCCCGTAGTATGCGATGGTTATTACAAACATCTAACAGTTGTACAAGAGAGTCTATTTTGGCTCTGCACCTTTCTGCAGTTTGTTGAACGGGAGTAAGTCTTTGTTGTTTCCTTGGAGGGAAGCATTCAACAAGACTCTGGAGAAACAAATAGAGAACACAGCTTTTTATTTGACAACCATATGATCATAAATCACAAATATTAAACAAAGGCAGGTTGTTATACAATGTACTTATTATACCGAGTCTACATGTATGTGTACAACAGAATACCTTCTTCTTTTGTGTCCATCATCTGATCTCAAATGTAATAGAATACCTACATGTATACATTTCTTGCAGGTTTACATCTGATGTATTAGTTGTAAACCTGTATTAAAGTATCACGGATCAAAATCATAATTCAAACTATTTGAAGGTTTGGATATAGTGCTTTTCCTGGTTATGTTTATAATGAAATGTTTATGTACTCTTTTTCCTATCCTTAACTTCTATCCAAAAGGAACAAAAATGCAATTTGACATGTACCATAACGCAAAAAAACATGTTTCTTACTATTAACGTTTTAGAGAAACTGACAAAAAAGCAGTACGGTATACCTGTCCTAGAGGATGTGTGTTCTGATGTTCGTCATCTGCAGGAAGTGAAATGTAGATCCTATGTTCTGTTTCTATGGCTGCCCTTTGAAATAAATGCTCTCGTAAAAGTTTGGTCTTGTCATTCATTCTACTTCTCGTCATATGGGAGACCTGTACAAGTAAAACAAAGTGAGGATTAGCATTATATTCCTCACTGATACAGATGATTTACCAACTCACAACAAATCATTAACCTAGAAACTTTGAAGAATGAAATGGTATTACCTGGTACTGTGGGAACCTGATGACTTCTGTCATAACCATCATGGCTGGACATCCAATCTTCTTGGATCTGTGGTTCTTCTTTCTTTCTCTTCCTAGTCTATCAACCTTTAGGAGAAAAAAAACAAGTATTCAATCCTTGATTTGAGATGGATGATGGAAGGTTCTACCATTCTACTACGGTATACCAAAACATGGTGTGAATTTTCCCCTAAGAAACTCAGTGTGATATGTCTATAAAAGATAAATTTGAGTTCTGGTCATGCGGTTGCATTGTGAAAGAAACAGTGTGGAATCAATCAGAAAAGGTTGATTGATTTTTATGCTGTTACATGCCATATTTATAATATTATTAAGGCATTTTTAGAGCCATGCTTCTCAGGGAACATTTTTAATCTGATGTTCTTCCACACTTGCATAATAACAATTAGGCTAATAACAATGACAACGGTCACAAATTATTTTTCATTTCTTCCCAGAACTCAACCTTCTCTTTAAGGTTAAAAATGTTCTATTAGTAGGGATTCATATCAAATATTATTTGATTGATCATCCACCCTTGTATACTTGATAAATAAAAAATCACTAACATCTTTCTGAGAATCTGAGTTAAGGTTCACAAGTTTGTTCTAAAAGCCATCGGTGTTGACAAGAATTTTTTCATATTAAAAAAAAAAAATTGTCAATAATTAGAAGCAGAATAATATGTTACTACTACGTTTATTTGCAAATAACCACATACCAGGTGTGCTTGTGTTTATTTTTTATTTCACAATATATAATTAGAAAACTATACTTTCAAAAATATGAGATTTGGTCAATTAGACTTCACCCCTGCTTTTAGAATAAAGATTCAACGCAATTCAGTAAGATTCGATACAAGCAACAAGATAACTAAGAAAACAAAGAAATAGCAAAATTATTCAATTATTTAAGTTAATTTCTTGTTATGTCATCTTTATGTACAGTTGGAAGAAAACTTGCTCTTATGACACTCCAAAGATAATGATCTTGTTTGAAATGGATACGGTAAGATGGTTTTTCAAAGTTTTGAAAGTTCATCAAGAAAAGTATTTTTACTTGGCCTAACAAAAACAAAAGAGTTTGTAAAAGTGAAGATCATACACAAAGGAATGTCAAATTGGTCACAAAGAGTTTGAAGGGTGTTGAACAATATACCTGTAACTTCTCTTCTCTTAAAGCTTGCTGTGAAGCCTTATGTTTATTCCTTCCTAGGAAGCATGTGAGAAAGTACTTGCCCATAATCATAAATGGTACTCCATCGAAAGGAATGAACTTTCCATGTTTGTATCGGACAAATGCCAACTTAGGGACATCTGTATGATCTGTTAATAAAGCAGAAATATAAAAAGAAATGATGGTTATACAGACAAAAAAAAACTCATATACTATATAGCCAGGGCTGAAATTATTTTTTTTTCTCCACGGGGGCTCTTCCAAACAAAAAAAAGAGCCGGGTGAGCCTTCTCACGGGGGCCCTTTTAGTACTGGGCTCTTTTTAATACAAATTTCCGTTGATTGGGAACCCATGACACTCCTTAATTCTTTGCTATTTCATCATTATCATCAATAGTCGGCATTATTTCCCTCTTACAACTTTACGAGTTATAACATGCAGCTAATGGTCAGATCTCCTCCCTCTTTTACGGTCTGTACCAAATTTCTGGTCCAAGCCCGTACATTCGCCTCGTTGCCAACAGGTTTCCTTTTACTAATTTCAACTTTCGGTTAATTAACTGGTTGAGGTTTACCATTTGCTGGTCTTTTGGAATCACCAGATTTCAAAGGATTCACAATTTTCAAAACAAAAAACTTCTCCACGTTTCTGTGCTTGCACGATCGCCTTTAGCTCCAACAGATATGGGCGGCACTGTGCACACCAGTATACTACCGTCTAGTATAGTCACTGCTGACGGCCGCAGTCTACTGCGAGCTTCCGTTGTATGTAGGCCTATCCGTAATACCCATAGAGATGTGGAGATGGGAGATATAGCGCAATCTTGCGGCAAAAAGCGTTTATTTCTTTACAATACGGCAGCCTCTAGACGCCGAAAAATTCGAGCGGGAAATCCTGCACGCTATTAAAATATAACTTCCATAGTTCCATTTCATTGGTTTAAGATTTGATAGTTTAAACTCAATATGTGACCCGGCACCACAAAACCAACAAAATGTCGCAACCAGCGATTCTCCGTAATCAGCTAAAATGTCAATTTAGGTGAAAAAAATAGATTTTTGTTTTTTTGCATTTTCTGAAAGAGTGGTCTTTTCTGTACCTAGTATCAAAATTTGGAAGTCTAAAACATAGTAGAAGATGTGTTTTAAACGGTTTTTCTAGACCAGTTTTTTTCGCACAGCCTTCGGTCTCTTCCAAAATTTGATCACTTTTCCCGAGCGAAATTATCGTAGTCCGGAAATGGTCGGTCGTTGCTAACGGGTCGTGCTACGCGGGCTGTGATTGGTCCGTTATAGCAATCAGTGCGGCGCGCCATTTTGTTTGTATCCGCTTTCACATCCGAGTTCCAGATTTGCGTTCGTCTTATATTCTCCGTTAACGACTTCGAGTAGCTTGATTGTACATCACATATCCAGAATTTGTTGATCAAGAGTAAGTTGCGAAAAAGTCTACAACGTCCTTACAATGCCAGGTTTTGTACGTGAGCAGAGCCGTGGGATGGTACCGGGGTGCACCAACGCAGATGCCCGGGTAGCTCGGGCGGTCAACGAAGCGATGATGCGGGGGCTAGCTGCGGGGGATCAGGCCAACCTTACAGCTTTGCTTACTGAACACTTCGGGCAAGACAGCGACGAGAGAATTCCTGATAATGTGGTTACAAATAATTGCCCAGATGTATACAAAACAAGATAGGTGACAAGCAGTGTTATGTAAGGGGGAACAAAAAGACTCCGGGTCCACCATGAATAGGCATTGTCTAGTGCAGGTGTCTCGGCACTATGTTGCAGTTCACTTAATCTGTCCAATTACAACTCTATACATTTACAACATAATAACTTTTGAAAGACTTAAGTCCACACATTGAAACCTCAGAAACATAATGAACAGACTATGTTTGACCATCAGGCCAAATTTCAGCCTAATCTGAAAATCTCTTCATAGTGGTTGCTATGGCCTTTTGATTCACCCTTCTATTGATTTCCCTGTGGTTTGCTTGCTCCGCATGCTTGAATAGCCCTAGCCTATAATCTAGGCGGAGTGCCGAGCTTTTTTCTTTGCTGCTAGACTAACCTTAAGCAGAACGTCTGATACGGCTAGACTACGAACCGTGAGCCGCGCACCGCCTATAACCACTGGTCTAGCTGAGAGGTTTTTTCGTACGAAAAACTGCCACGGATTCATGGTCGATAATAAAAAAAACAATGACTAAAGCTAGACCAGTGATTATAGGCGGTGAGCCGCTTCGCGACTCACGGTTCGTAGTCTCGCCGTATCAGACGTTCTGCTTAGGGTTAGTCTAGCAGCAAAGAAAAAAGCTCGGCACTCCGCCTAGATTATAGGCTAGAATAGCCCCAAACTTTAAAGCTCTCTTTCTCACAATTTAATACCAGTAACCTCCCTCACCAGCTCTTTTCATTCACTAAATTGAAAGGGTTAGGAAGCTTCAATTTGGACAAGTAATATACCATTTTAATGAGGAGAACTTCTTCTTTCATAATCAGATGAAATCAGGAAATAATTTTTTGCGACTTTTTGGTGGTTTTGTGGTGCCGGGTCACATATTGTGTGAAAGTTATAACAGAAAAGATAATTTTTATTTTATAATTCCACGGGGGGCAATTTTTCATTTTGCAATCGCCCTCGTGAGCACTCTGACAGGGGCGATTGCGTAGCTCACGGGGGCGAATCGCCCGATTCATGGCAATAGACGATTCATGGCAATAAGATGTCTGAATATCCTAGCATTGCAGTGAAGTGTCCAGTTGTAAATTATGATCTATCTAGTGTATTTTACTGACGAAAAAACCATTTTAACACATCAAAAGTGTCACATGTTTGCTCCCTCACCCTCAGCTCACTTCACTCACTTGCCAGACTTTAAACGGATGTTGATATTTGGGCAAGATCGAGGCATCGTGGTTTTTTTTCTTTCTGTGTTTCTTTGTTTATCATTTATTTCATCAGACCCAATTTAGGGGGGGAAGATTCTTTAAAGTCTTATTATTTCAGGCTTTAATAGCCTCATCTCATTTTATTTGACTTTTCACTGACCAGTCGAGGTCCTTGGCTTTGACTTGAGAAGTTTGCGTTTTCCATAACATGCCCTAGATCTATAGCTGGCCTGGGTATTTTATTTTCTGTGTCCAATTGTGAAGATGTAGTATATAAATGAAGGAACAATTTAATATGTGTCCTGTTTACAATATATTCGTTATCTTACACACTGGATCTATAATTACCTGACAGCTTAGTTGATGTACTGTTGGTAACATTAGATTCGTCCGAGTCCAACATGAAATCCACGGCGGCATCCACTCTGCTTTCGCCGGTGTTGGAAGGTGTTTCTAAGCCAGCAGTTCCGGCGGACTGTGACGATAGAGAGTCGTTCATGCCAAAACCCTTCCCCCTTCTCTCCCCAACAAACCGGAGGCCTGTGGATTCTTCAAAACATTGTCTAACTTGTTCAGCTTCTGTGAGAGTTTTAACCCAGCCTTTCAAGTAATCTTCACTGACTGGGCACCATAAATCAGACCAGGGCAGAGATAAGGCCCCAGGAGCCAAGTCTATTCCGCTGGCCTTATCGCTCTCCATTGCTCTCCATTTACTACATGCCGTGGGAATGTCGATCATCGAGGCTATAGGCGCTAGGCATGCGCTATATATTATGCACTCGTTGGATCTGGAGGCATGCAAGCCCCCCCCCCCCCCCCCTGTTTTACTTCTATTTGTAAGGCTATAGTCCGGCAGCCAAATCCAGATTATTGGCCTAACCTTGTTTTAGGGTCTATAGTTTTTTTTTCAATGGATTTTGATTGCCTAGACCTTCTATTTCAAGAATCCGATTGCTGACACTCTGTCAGCCTTGAGCAATTTAAGATATATGACGTCATACAAAATGGCCGCCAAAGTACATGATTTTCCTTTAAAAATGAATAATAAATATATAATAAGGATTTTTTCTACAATTTTTGGCAGCCAAATGTCTGTATCTCTCTAGAACCATCACTAAAAAAATGTTTCGTGATGTTGCATGGCCATAGATGACCAGCTTATTTGCATATTTTGAAATAGCGCCCTCTATAAACATATTAATTTGAATAAAATATGTGTGCCAGCCAAATGCCAATTTCTTAAATCTATGTCACGTTGAAATCATATTAAATGCTTTCTTTTGGGCAACAATTGCAGTTGTGCTGCATTAATCTTTCATCGTGTTTGGTACAAATTTAGATAGGGTAGGTGTGGGGAATGGAAGACCCTTAAGCACATTTGCATAATTTACATAAACATGAACAATGTTACACATACAGACATTTTTGTATTCTCTTTAGTATTTTTTCTCTTTATTTGTTAACGAAATTGTGGTCATGATGTAACTGATTAATAAGATAACAATGATTAATGACGTCATCACCAAAGGTCTCTCATTACCTACATGTGTAGGTAATAAGGGACAGTTACAAATCAAGACATTTTAAATACAATTTGAATGAAAATGGGATTGTTATAGTTAGTTCAAACACTTTTTGATAGAGAAACATGCAGCCAATGAACTTAATGTAATTTTGAAACGATTTTAAAACAATGTGGTCAAAAATATTTCTGTAGTTTTTTGTTTACAGTAATAAAGGTGCTCTCAATTATGTTAAAATACTTTCAGAATAATGTTCTGGCAATATGACTTTTACATTGATCAAACTCACAGCATAGAAACAACTTCTTAAAATTAAATGCATTCAAATTAGAATTGTGACACGTACAACCAAATATGTTTCATGATAGTGCCTTTCAACATGAAATGGACAACTGGGGAGAAGTAGGCCCCCATCTGGGACCCGGTGTCCCCCATTACCTACACACATTTCTGATCAGACACCATTCATAATGTGAATTGCAACACCCATTCACAACACACAATGGCCATAAGCTTTCTGTGATGGTTGGTACATTTCATAAACTTCCTTTTAAAACTAATTGTTAAGAGCCACCCCTAAATATCTGAATACACCACAACATTCAGTGAAAATTGTGTTTTTATATCAGAGCAAAATTTTACGATCAAAATTGCTTATCTTGGTCAATTTTGCCAATTTTCTCGGAGAGAGAACGCATTGTAGTCTTCGAAATGAATTGGATATATGCAGTAGTGTTGTTGAAGGCCACATATGTCGCTATATCAATATTGGAGCCAACACGGACAGACAGTGATGGGTTCAAGCTTGGTGGTCTCCAATTCCCTACACCTACCCTACATATGTCAAGAAAAAAAATGGCTATGAAAGAATTCATTTTTCATCAAATCGGTGAGAAGTGGTTTTACGGCACACATTATTATTCAATTGATAGGCTTTATTTAGACCAGCATTGCTCCAACGTCAGTGAATGTTGATAAAGCAGTTCACATCTATACTAGACAGATGCATGATTTTCAAAAGAAATTACCTGGTGGATTCTATGACACAATTTCCAAGAAAGTTCAAACCGTGGCAGCCATGAAGAAGTCAATGTTGGGGTACGAAAGTCTATGAAAAGTTGATCTACTCCAGAGTAATAGGACTGCAGACAAGTTTATGAGAGGTCAATGTCAAGGACATTTTGTCATAAGAGCTTTCACCAGTCCCAACAGCACTTTTTGATGATTCTGGAAACGAGCACTCCCATGTCAAAGACGGACTTATAGAATTTGACAAAAGTTGAGATGTCAGCCAGGCATGAGACACTGGAACAACCTTGTAAAGTCATTGATGGTTGTGCTCTGCTGTGGATGAAAATCTGATGATGTTCGCTTGGTGTTTGACAGGTCCGAGAGTATCTAGAGGTCATAACGGGTCGAGAGTCTTCCAACTGAGTCCCGCGTCACTGCTGCCCTCCAAGAAACTATATCTTACTGTTCGTCGTCGTTGTCATATAGATCATGGCTCACCCTTGTGACCCGTTTGATGAGACCTTTTGATCGGCATCTGTCTCCTGCAATCCGGTAGAATGTCTTTAGTATTTAGAGGGTGGCTAGTGATTTCCCTAAGGTCGTCAGTCCATCTGAGCTTGAGTCTTCCTTTGTTACGTGTTCCTCCAAAGGTACCTTGAATGATAATTTGTCAAGGTTGTCTCCTGATCTTCTGCTAACGTGACCAAACTATTGTAGCTTGTACTTGTCAATCCTGGTAGCAAGTGGCGGTTGATCTCCGATGATGGACATTAATTGTGTCCATTGGTGTTGTAATCTCTTCATGATATCCCAAGTAGCTTCCTCCAACACCACATTTCAAAGGCAGATATTGCCGAGCTTCCACCCTCCTTGACAATCATTGACCCAAGAAAATTATATAAACTTGTCCACTTGATCAACTTCTTCTCCATCAACCACCATGCTCTGTTGCATGTAGTTAATTTCCACCAATCATGATCTTGGTCTTTTTCACATTGAGGTAGGCTCCAAATTATTCACTTGCATCCTTCACTCTTTTTTAAGGAGTTCTAGTAGTTCTTCTGATGTTCTTGTTATAAGTGTTGTCAGTGGCATACTGAGCAAAAACACTTAGAGGGGCAGAAAAACAATCTGCATCACCACCACTCATACATGTTACATGCAGGCCCCGCGGAACTTTTTTTAAAGCGGGGTGGGGGGGGGGGTGAAGTATTTACGATCAGGAAGAGAGGAGCGCAAATTGGCGTGGTGTTCAAGGGGCATTTCAGGCATTTATTAACTGTAAGATGAACATATTTTGATACCTCATTTCACCTCGGGTCACTTTCTTTCTTTCTTTCTATTTCTCTTTAACATACTTTATACAAAAAGTGAGGGGGGCTCGAGTCCCCTGAGCCCCGCTGTTCTGCGGACCCTGACATGTAGGCTTTTAAATAAGCATATTTTTTGCTTGACTGTGAATTTAGGATTTGTCATTTTCCAACATACGCTTAACAAATAATAATTTACTAAAAAGTGAGAAAGAACCCAGGAAAATCATGTCATTTCAGCAACATTTGTAAATCACTGGTATCGAATATATAGAAAAAACAGTTTGAATTTGGTTTGGGGGTTCAACTGTCCCCAACCCCCCCCCCCCCAACCCTTCCCCATCAATACGCCAGAGAGTGTTGTATTGTCGGCGTATCTTAGGTTGGTGATCGTTCGTCCACCAACAGAAACTTGACCATAAAATGCCTTTCTCATGATGAATTCAGCATAGATGTTGAAAAGTTATGGTGATAGGATGCAGCCTTGACGGACAACTTCACCAATAGTGAACCTTTCGGTGTAGCCATTCTCTGTTCTTACTGTTGCTTCTTGGAATTGGTAGAGCGACTGGATGAGTTGAATTATATGTGCTGGAAAGCCCATCTAGCTCATAATCTTCCATAGGCGTTTATGTTGTACGCAGTCAAAAGCTTTGGAAAGATCAATAAAGCTAGGGAGAGAGGTTGTTGAAACGTGTCTCTAGTGTTGCTAACTTCACTACCTTTTCATGACAACAAACTACAGTTGATCGACATCATAATTATATGCGCGAGTCTGTAGGATGATTGGGTGCTCAGAAATAGGCAAAAGCACAAGCAGGCCTTTACCGTCAAGATGAGGTTCCTGTTGAAGTGATTCCAGGCAGTGATGTCATGCCAAGGAAAGGTCTGTCCACAACATAGTTATGATGAAGCAGGCGACATCAAAGTACAGCAAGCGATTTGAATTGATGCTAATGAGAAGATGTATGTTAGGGTCCTAGTGGATGACACAGACGTCTACGTACTACTTTTGCATCATTATCTACATGACGGACTTATAAAACGCCAATGACCATGGAGACGCCCCTTCACAAATCAAACTGTTATTGATGTTCCTGCCAATGTAGACAAGTTAGGAGATATCATTCCATCGATGTTGGCAGGACATGCGTTGACGGGATGCGACACTCTTGGGGCATACTTTGGCATTGGATAGGGTACAATGCTGAAAGTGATGAAGCAGAAGATTCGACTCCCTTAGGACTCAGTTGGCAATGTTGATGCAGCATGGTCATATGTCATCACTCAACCTACTCAATGCTTTGCTTTATGTTATGGACAGTCAACACTAACTGAATGTCAGAGGCTCGTATTAACGTGTGGCTATCAAGGGTCCGAAGACTAGGAGCTCCAAATACCCCCAAACCTTGCCTCACTACCTCAAACTACTGAAGCGTTTGTAGAAAATGTTAAGAGAGCTCATTTGCAAACATGCGTGTGGAAGCACGCATTACAGTCACGACCTCACTTTGCAGAATTAAGTGTTAAATGACACCCTCTTCCGCATGGAATATTTTAGGGTTCCCAACACTTTAGAGGGCTTTTAAACAAATTTCAAGATTTTGAAGCAAACTTATAAACGGATATAGTCCTGTATCGTATTGGTAGTTTGTAATTTTTAGGTTAATTTAAAAGAATCTAGTACCTTAGAATACAAATCTAGTTTCTTAACGCTGTCACTGAAAATGGGCATTTATCACCATATGCCACCTCATATCTATGGGACAGAGAGCATAAAATTCAACCGCGTTTTCTTCGAGTATCAAATTACAAAATAAAAATAAATGTGCAGCACAATTTTTACTCACTGTATCCAGTGCATCTGACTCATGACATATGATAATCTCATGTTAGAAATTGGTATTTGGCCATCATTTTGAACTATGCAAGTTAATGTGTCTATAGAGGGCGCCATTCCGAATTATGCAAATTTGCATATCACTTGTGATCATACAGCATCGCAATTTTTATTTAGTGATGATTCTAGAAAAAAATCAAGATATTTGACTGCCATTTAATGTAGTAAAATGCTGTTAAAACTTTTTATATCATTAATTTGGGTTAAAAAGGGGATTTTGGCGGCCATTTTGTATGACGTCACATATCTCAAATTGCTCAATGCTGACAGAGTGTCAGCAATCGAATTCTTCAAATTGATGGTCTAAGGAACTATAATCCGAAGAAAAAAAAACTATAGACCCTAAAACAAGGTATATCGAGATGGCTGCCGGACTACTATATGACGTGCCTCTTTCTCTTGACTTTTCTTACACGCACAAACGTTCTTTCTCACTACCCCCCCCCCCCCCCCCCAACTCTCTCTCTCTCTCTCCCTCCCCCCCCGACTGTATATCCTGTTTGTAACAAAAAAACTATTGGTTTTTTATTGGTAAATGGGAGCTCTTCACGTGACCAGAAATGTTTCAACCATTTTAAGGTTGTTCTGAAAAAGTACTATTTGGGAGTTAAAACATTTTAAAAATAAATGTTAAACTTGTAAAATGTTTTTTTTTTTTTTTTTTTTTTTTAAATGCAGTGTAGAAAACAAATATACCCTGCCATCTTTACGAGGTACTGGTTAAAACTATAGACCTTCGTGACTCCAAGTGTACCATTTACTCAGAGGCGGCGGAGCGACTTCCAAAGTGGGGGGGCACCAACAAAAAAGGGCACTTTCTGGGAAAAAAGGGCACCTACAAAGGGAAATCTCAAAGCGAAAATAAACAATTTTTAGACATTGGTATATACCCCTAAAATTTGATTACATTATCAGGGATGATTTCAATATTTGTTTCTCTTTATACATCGTATAAAATATTGCTTTTTAAAGCAAAGTACCTTGCAGTTGGGTGTGATAGTCGAAAAAATCATGTGCGAGCGAGGAAAAATATAAGATTTGTGAGGTCACAGTGCGAAAAATACATCTTATAAAGAGGAAAAAACCAATCCTCATCGGGTTATAAATAAGCACATTTTCATAACAGCAAACTGAAAAGACCTTTGATAAGTAACACAACTATAACATCTATAAATGTGAGCGAGCGTAGCGAGCGAGCTTTGGGAGATATTGCTCTTAGTCGCTTGAAATTAGGGGCACGTTTAATGATGAGAGGAAAGGGGGACACTTATCGAAGGGATAAGACACTTATTAGAAAATAAAAGGAGCACGTGTCAAAGTACAAAGGGTTATTATCAGAGGTGAAAATGGTGCACTCACCAGGGATGAAAAGGCACTAATGAGAATGGAAATTGGGCATTTGTCGACGGAAAAGAGGCAACCATCAGATTTTAATAGGGGAATTTATGAAAAAGGGATAAGTTCCTCATAAGAAAGGAAAAGGGGCACGTATCATTGTTAAAAAATGTTAATTATCAGAGGTGAAAAGGGGCACTTATCGCACCTGAAAAGGGGCAAACACCATATATGAAAGAGGCACTTATGAGAATGAAAGAGGGGCACTAATAATAAAGGGAAATGTGCATTTGTTGAAAGAAAAGGAACACCGATCAGATTTTGATAGGGGCATTTATTGGAAGTGAAAGGGGGCTTTTATGAAAAGCGGAAATTATGAAGGAAAAAGAGCATTTATTAGGAAGGAAAAGGGGCACGTGTCAAAATAAAAGGGGGTGTTATTAGAGATGAAAAGAGCACTTATCAGGAGGAAAAGGGGGCACTTGTCAAAATAAAACGATTGTCTCTCAGAATTGAATAGGGTCATTTACCAGACATGAAAAGGAGCACTAGTAGGAGAATGAAAAAGGACTATTTTCATAGGTGAAAATGGGCATTTATGAAAAGGCGAAGGCCTCTTTGTTAAATGGGGGCACTTATCATAAGGAAAAGGGGCACTTAATAGAAAGGAAAGGGGGCACATGTGAAAATATATGGTGCGCTTATCCGAGTTAAAAAGAGGTAGTTATTAAAAGGGAAAGGGGCACTTCTTACAAAGGAAAAGGGGCAATTGTCAAAGTAAAAGGGGCACCTCTAAGATTTGAATAGGGCAATTATCAGAGGTGAAGGAGGCGCTTAACAAAAGAGAAAAGGGGCGCTTCTCGTATTCGAAAAGAGGCACTTACTAGAGATTAAAAAGGGCACTTATGAGAATGGAAAATAGACACTTATTGCAAAGGAAACTGGGAACTTGTCTGGGAAAAGAGGTACGTGTCAAAATAAAAGGGGCACATATCAGAGGTGGAAAGGAGAGGGGGCACTTTTAAAAATTAACAGGGGAACATATCAAAGTAATAGGGGCACTTTTTATGTAAAAAGGGGCGCTTCTTACAAACTTAAATGGGCACTTTTCCCATGGAAAAAGGGGCACTTTTTGGGTACTTGAAAAAGTGGGGGGGCACTGTGCCCCCCCTGCCCCCTCGGCTCCGTCGCCTCTGCATTTACTATTGGAGTCACCTCTTGCCCATAGTTTCAACCAGAAGCTCTCAAGACTGTATATATTTGTATTATATACACCTATATCTTTATTAATACTCTGTTCATATTTAGTTCCCCTCCCCCATCCCTTCATTGTAATATTGTTCTAGTAACTGTTGTTCACTTTGAAAACATAATACAACTTGTTATGGTTCAATACAATAAATAAAAGAAACCAAAGTACTCGATCCTTGTTAATTAGAAAATAGATTTAATAATTTTTCATCATTGGTTAACAATGTTAATGACAATTCTAAGGAAGGAAAAAGTTCTTACTAACAAAAATATTGTACAACTATTTGTTTAATTTAAGACAAAAAATGTGACAGAATTAGCAAAAGTTATCTTGATTTTTTCATGTTTTCGTCTAGAATGTTGCATTTTGTCAGTAAAAGGATTTCAATACACAAATATAATTTATAATTTTCCCAGAAACCCAAAACAATTGTGCTTATGGAATGATATCAAAAATGCAAGATAGAAACAGTATTTTTAAAATACAATTCAAATCATTAAATTCTGATTTAGTTATGATTTACTGAGATTATTCATTTACAAGAATTTTATTTTAAATAAAATACTTGTAAAACATATATAAGTCACCTAGCTTTTTCAGAGAAAATATCAACCTTGCATTGTTTTTAAATCATCCAGTCCATTATTTTAACAATTAAATGACTATGTCAATTCTTTGTGGCAGTCAAACTGCACAACAAAATACTGTAACGTGACACTGATTCAAAAGAAATATATGCTATTAATCATATTGTACATCTTAAATGCTCTATATAAAGTAACTATAAATTCATGTTGGTCAATTAGAGTTGATTAATTGCAGAATGATAGAACTTCTATTATACATGTATATCCAGTAGTATAGATACCCTGCTCCGTGAAATTTACTTTCAACTCTACACACAAAAAATATGGAAGAATACATTAAGGCTTGCACTTAGACACATAACTCACTGTAGACAAGAACAAAAAGTTGAAACCTGGTTTAAAATAAAGATTTCTTAGCCGCTGATTTGTTTTAAATTTATTTATGTGGAGGTGTCATGATCTAGTGGATACATCACTGGACTGTGGATCACATGCTTTTGAGGTTCGAGTCCTACTGTAGCACTTTTGTCCTCAGGCAAGACATTAATCTAAATTTGCCACACTTGACCCAGTGAGGTTAGTAGGTACCTGGCAGGAATCAATTCCTTGAAATGCCAGAGCGACATAATATCAGCCATGCTAAAGCAAGGTTAATGATCGCGGAGCGCCAGGAGTGTCCAGTTTGGCAGAAATGAACGCTATACAAGAACCCACTATTATTATTTTTTTCTTGTACATATTGTGCCATTGCCAATTGCCAGGTCAGACCTCAACATATAATTTTTGACAGCTGATCACACCAGCAATCTGTGAAAGGACAGCCCAAAATAATAGGCCATTCAAATTGGTCTGCTGCTGCTCAGATGATGTAATGTATCACTAATATATAGAAGAAAAAACCCATTTCTAACACATTTCACATAGAAAAATAGTGTCAAAGTGTACACTAGCTAGTAACATAATCCTAAATATTAGTAGAAATGCCAAAGAAAAACAGTTTTCTACAAAGTAATGATGTAAATGAATCACACTTCAGCTAAAATATTCAATTATAAAACTATTTAGAGTTATTGCAACTAGGCTTATAAACATTGTAAGCTTCAATTAAATCTATGAATATATGATATTACATGCCACATAATGTTTTGAATAGTTTTAGAATTTACATCTCAGTTTACCTCAACACACACTGAGTGAGTATATTATAGCAAAAGGGTGTCATAATATTTAAAGGAGTTGCACTTCTCACAATATTTCTACAACTCATTGTAAACTATATATGAAGACTGGCTGATATAATATCAATACTATATCTGCACTGATGATTGCAATTAACTTTGATTGTAAAGGTACTTCAGGAAAGATATGTAATTCCTTTTTTTCATGGAGACCCAATAGAAATGACATGTACATGTATTCAGCCAATCCAAAAGGAATATTGCACATGATTTGCTTTGTCAGTTTACTTGATTTGGTTCATTTCATGGTGATAATAAACTAAAGATAACTATTTTGTCCTGTTCAAGTAAAATTTCACATACAATAACTCTTAAAGCATAACAATGACACAACAATAAGGTTTCATATATTTTACTGTGCTGGTTTCCAACATTTGGGTTTGATCCTACATTGGTCAATCAGGCCTATAAATGTGGAAATCATTCCATATCTTTGTTTAAATCATAAACCAACCATTACAAATACCTAAGAAACATTACAAAGTAACTTCTTTGACTTTTATACAAAAATGAGGAACTGAGTATACAAATACTAGAACTATAGAAATAAATCTATTCATATCCTACAATTTCTATGCATGACAGGAAGCATTATAAACATAGTATCATGCAAAGGGATATGAACTTTCAACTTATTTAAAAAAAATCATTTTGTTGCAAATACATGTAGTACATGTATGAGAAGAGAAGTGTATGAAATTTATCCCATTCTGATAAAATCTCAAATCAAACCCCAAATACCCTGGTACAGCAAGGGGTATACAGGTATACATGTAAATGCTATTAATGATCAGTAATATGTCTGAATAATAAAATTGCTTGAAATAAAAGTTATACCATGCAAGAAATTTTCCAATAAAATTTGAAACTGATTTGGTTTTGGATGATTGGTGTTTTAGAGATAGATTGGTGAGAGGATATTTTTATTAGTTTACCGTGCACATGAATGAATATGGGGAAATGAAATATGGAAATTAATAGGTTACATAAATCAGCAATATGGTTTAATAAGCCTAACTGTATGTAGTAACCATAGGTTGTACCGTTGTAGTAGGTTGTCTTGTAGCTTGTATAAGATAATATCACAGTTCAATAGGCCTTTGTGGTAGGCATAGGTTGTAGTAGGCCGTCTTGTCCCAGAAATCAACTCCCTTCCATCCGCACCATCCCTGTAGAACAATAAAAAAATAAATGAATGCATTTTGTTCGCTATCCATCCTATACTCTGTCTACCGTATCTTTCATATTTAACATTTTGAAAATTCTCAATCTCTTTACACAAAATTGAGGGTTCAGGTTGTAATACTCATACGTCATTCATTCACAGAACCAGACAACACAATATGTTTATTGCAGTCTTTCTCTGAGATTTTGCATCGGACAATTTGAATAAACAAATAAAAAGCATGGAGTTATAAGTCTTCTTCTGTACATGGCTGATTTTCTGATGATTCATGAATAAAACAAGACAAAAAAGACAATATCACAGTATATGTTGGGAAACTCGTTGATACATAATTGAAAGTGTTATATGTACCTTATCTTGAATAGTCTTGATATCTTCACCTCCTGTATAATGAGGATCTAGAATAAGAAACTTGAGTTCACCAGTCTTCTCATTGAAATCCACACCGAGAATGGTGTGAGCATAAACTCCGCCTCCTGTATGCAAATAAGATTAATACTTCAAATATCCTGATCGAGTCATAATTCTTTTCAAAATATCTCTAATTAACTCAATAAAATACCAACTGCCATTGACACACATTACATTATCAACAGAGAAGGTATTTAAAGTGGTTTAACTGAAAGAAACTGCTGAGAAGACCTGGGACATAACAGTTTTATTATCAAATGTAACGTAGTTCCAAGACAGGCTTGCAACCCAAATATTCTATTGCATTATTGTTAATTGGTCAAATACAAATGATAAATGGCACAGGTCTGATATCGCTTGAATTTGAAGCTCATTGAATATTTTATCCAACCTTGGGGCTCATAATATCATGTAATTTTATTTTATTACTAAAATGAATGAAAATTATCACTTTATAAATTTTACTTCTAATCCAATTAATGTTTTCTTTCAGAAATCTTTTAAGAGTTTGTCATACCAATCATTACTGGGGTGCCTTGAACCTGGAAGTGAGCTGCTAATTCTCTTCCTTTCATTGCCAGCTCCTCACCATTAGGAACAAACATTATCTTACATGTAACCTGAAATACAATAAACATTAACAGTTGTTAGATTGTTCTTGTAAACAAATCATAAAGCTTTTATAAATGTAATGCTTCCTGGGAGAAATCATAAAGAAATCATAAAGCATCATCATGGTCATGCTACTTGGAAAGGTTTATTACTGTCACAGTACAAAGGGAATATCACTTTCCTCTCGTCATCTTCTTATTCAAGTACTTTTCCAGAGCCTGATGTTGGTGACTAAGTTTCTGCTAATCTCTAACCTCTATACAGTCATCTGTGCAGGATCAATAAATAAGCACGAACTAAAGTATTCTAAAAGCCATAAGTCTCTGTGCTTGTTTATAATTGTTTTAATATATTCATTAGCCCCTAGTACATAAAAAGCCAACTTCA
Source organism: Strongylocentrotus droebachiensis (assembly GCA_035222895.1). Lineage (NCBI taxonomy): Eukaryota > Metazoa > Echinodermata > Echinoidea > Camarodonta > Strongylocentrotidae > Strongylocentrotus > Strongylocentrotus droebachiensis. The sequence continues at coordinate 138,089 of JAVYIG010000770.1, read as the reverse complement.
TCCTCACATTGGTTAGCTATCTTCAGCTTAGAGTTCAGTAAAGTCTTTCCGTCATTACTTCAAGCACAGAATATATTGTCTTCTGATTGTAGATTTATATATCACATTTTACCCCTCATCTGTTTTGTTTACAAATACTGATCACTACAAATGTTAGCTTTAACCAACGTTAATATCCATAGATATCATTGTATACTCTGACAGCAATGCTATTAAAGGGTCACCGAGACTCCTACTCCATATCCAAACATTCATCAGAAAATGTAACAAATAATGAATAACTCGAAGTTTACCTCTAGGAGTTGATTTAAGACGGTGCTAACTTCAATTGATCCAATCCATTGCCTGGAACCGACAAACTTAGCTTGCTTGTCCCCTACGTCTACGAGTGCTTGCTGAATCTCCTTATGACTTGGAATGGAGAAGTCCATATAACCCTACAAGTCAATAAACAATCCCTGCTATTAATTCCACTCCCAATTACCCTTTCTCATTTATTTCTTTGCAATCAAGATCCAAGATGATAAAATGGCTTTTGAAGGTAATATAAAAGTGGCTAAAATGGTAGCAGAGTTTGTATGATACTTTTTTTCATTGAAGTATTAAACTTCATATTTGATTTCATCCCATATGCAGGTCTGATATTAAACTGCTTTGATTCTATAAGTTTGCTACAGTTTAAAGATATTACAGTGTACATATGACAACCAGATTCTCTTTCAAATATTGAATGAGAAATCTTCAAAATCTACCAGTATGTAATTGTATTTGGCCATAATTAGAACACAAAACGAGGGGGAAATACAAAGAACATCATCATGTTTGATAAAATATACTTTACATTTATCTTCTATTTTGGAACTTGAAAATATGTCAGTAAATTTGTTTTTTCTAATGCTAATTTTTGGTCCCTTTTACTGAGTTTGAAATATTTAGATCAAATAGCAGTATATTATAGTGGAAGTAGTGATCAATTATAACATCAAACTGTAACAATATTGATGTAGCAATAATGACACAAGTTCATAACAACATTGAGTAATACAATGAGCTCAATTCGAATCAAGATGATATAGTATGACATGGCTTTAAGTAGCATAGATACCTGAAGCTTGAACCATGAACATAGAGTCTGTAATGATCTATATGCACATCCCCATTGATCATCATTAAACCTGTCCTGCATGTAATGATGATACGCGTAGTTCCCTTGGACTATGGACAGCTTTCCATCTGGTACTGTCACAGAGACAAACAAAAATGTTGTAAATTACTATACACACACAAAAAAAGAATCTTACATGTAACAGTGCTTTCCGCCCCTACCCAATGACTCATCATACATTCCTATAAATTAGAACAGATAGAGCAGGGACCCATTCACAAAACCTTTTTTCAATGACAAAAATCAGTGACAAATCTGCTGATAACCAATCAGAAGCAAGGATTTCATTCGCTTATAACGAAAACTGTCATTTGTCACTGATGACAAGTTTTGTGAAAGGGGGCCCATGAGTTTGGGGCATACAGTTTTTGAAATTGTTCTTGATCTTACTAACACCAATCTTGCCTTGTGCAATGGACCAAAGACATGTATCATCAACCTGCATGGAGTCATTCCAAGAGAAAATCAAACCTCCTATAATCACAACATTTTCTTATTCATAACATTGATGTGTACAACTGAAGAACCCCAGTGAGATTATCATTTAGTTATTTTGTTTTTTGCCTGAGAAGGAGAAAGGGAAATTAAAAATATTATGACTACACCTATTCGGCATCCCATCAGAGGGACACATTGTTCCCACTGATTCCTAGCCTGTGTTTAGGAGATGGATGTGACACAGGATACAAGCTATGATCAACCAAGCTGGATGCAAACACACATCATCATGTATTAAAGACAGATGTTCTTCCAACATTCACTTAAGTCATATACCCATGATGTATTTGAACTATCACTCACAAGAGAGACGCTCTACAGATAAAAGCAACCTTTATACAAGACTTACCTCCAGAGGGCGGTAGACCAATGTGCGTGTTCATGAGATAGACTTGCTGTTTCTTCTCTTCAGGAAACATGTATGTATTGAGCTTTCTCAGGAGTGGCCTATCCTGAGGGAGGATGAACTGCTGATGGAGTGACTGCCTGGTGGTTTCTACATGGCAATCACAATAAAATATGTTCTATTAGGTACAATATCTAATCTTGAGGGAGGGTGAACTGCTGATGGAGTGACTGCCTTGTGGTTTCTAAATGGCAATCACAAGGAAATATGTTCTATTAGGTACAATATCTATGAATGGTAGTTTAATAAACACATGGCAATCAGTTAATAGCATAAAGTTTTTTGAAAATTGGCTGGATAGTGATTCTTTACAATTTTGATATCTTTGGATGCCCCTTTGGATGTATTGTAAGCACTAGAAAATTTAGCCCTTAAAACACTTCTGATTTCTAGTAAAATTGAATATCAAAAATTTTGATAAATATCAAATAGCGCTTACGGCCATTTGTGATGTATAATTTTCAAACGGAAATAGTCATTCGGTCGATTTTAGACAAGAAACATTGTTTTATGGCTTAATTAAAACATTGACCTTGAGAGGGAGCTATACAACATAAAGAGTTTATTATTTACAATTTCATAACTTTAGACTCAATTTTAAATGCGAAAACAATCACTGAATATTGTAGGATCGCATATGCTTCCAATATGTTCATTTGAACCAAATTCATTACCCCATACCAAAACTTAATATTACCTTTAAGGGCTGAATTTATTACATGTTGTTCTTCAAATTTGCGATAATAATATTTTTCTTTTATCACTATATTGGTCCAATAAAGTGTAATGTAACTTTGTAAAATAGATTAATGAATAATTACAAATTTTTATTGAAATATAATCATTTTGAACATCTCAATGTGTTTGAAAATTTAATGATTTTAGAGCTTCTTTTCCCTTCTAAAATTCCTGGCATCAAACACAATCTGGTATGTATGGAACAATAAAAAAATGTTTTGCTCTATCCTTTCATGCATCTGGTATATATATTTTTAGGGCTCTGAATACAAATTTATTGAGCCATATAACCTTCTAAGTATGTATCTTTATTATTATTTTTTAGATTTGTTTTGTTTTTGTTTGTTTCATTCTCACACATGTAACCTACTGTAACTGTAACAATATCTCACCCAAATCTTGATCGCTGACTCCTGAAGGATAGATAACAGTCAGTAAATGTTGCAGTCCCATGGGTTTGAAATGGTGGGCTTCAGGCTTGCATATGTCATGTTTCTATACATCAGAATTGACAAAAATATGGTGTCAGTTTTGAAAGACTAAGGAAAAATATTCATTCTTAAAATACAAACTATTCAAGCTAACTAAATATTAAGTAAATACACTACTGTTTTTCCCCATGTTATATATATATAATAATTTTTGGATGAAAGAAAAATGAATATATTAAATGAATTCATATATCAAATAAACGTGGAGGTGTCATGGTATAGAGTACCGAAGCTGTGACGTCATGAAAATCTATTTTTAGAATTTCTCAATTTTTTCTTCATTTTCCGAAAGAGCATGAAAAATAATGTCCAAATGTCGAAAACCAATTGAATATTTATGAATATGGTTAGGAGCCAGAGCATAAAACACTGAGTTCCTATAGGAAATATATTTATTCAGATGGTCATATCTCAGCCAATACCTAACATATTCAATTGGTTTTCGTCACACTTCACCACTCTATAGCCGTTTATTCACTTGACTCTCAATCAATGGGATGAGGGCTCGAATCCCAGCTAAGTATTCATGGATAGACAATAATCCACATTTGCCACTCTTCACCCAGGAGTTAAATGGCTACTCAGTAGGATATGAAACTCATTGATCAGCATAGTGAGCATCTGTAAACGATGACTGGCTGGAGTCCTCCCAAGGGAGTGGAGAATGTGTGTACACTGTGTGTTGGAGTAATACATGTGTGTATATCTGTAAAGCGCCTAATAAAAAAGACATAGTTGATGTATTAAGCGCTATATAAACCCAAAGTATCATTAGTGAATAAAACCAACCCTCTAATAGTGTTTTGATGGGAGAACATTCATTCCTGGATGAACAATAATAATAATAATCATTTAAAGTCCACTCCAAATTTTATTAAACCAAAAATGAAAATTTGTTTTGCCCAATTGATTGTGAGCCCGACAGCCACTGAGCAGCGCCAGATTGACGTTGCTCTATCCCCTTATTGTTGAACGCCAAACGAGGAATAGGAATACATACAAAGGAAACAACCATAGCTTGGACTTATTTCAACCTCATACTCAGTTCTTCTACCACTTACCTCAAAGTGTCTAGCAATGCATATCTCCATTGCACGCAGCTGCCTACACACACCCTCAATGAAGAGAGAAGCTAGATGAGAGACGGGGGATGATGCGGACGCCATGACGACTACATCCAGGGGTAGATTCATAGCCAGATGATGCATCTCAGTTTTATCTAACATGAAAGAAAACAAAACAACAATATTATATCAGATAATGAGAGTAATAACTGTCAACAGACCATTTATGTTGATGAGAGGTAGAATTTTAAACTTGTTGAAAGATTTCACACAGTAATTATTGAATAAATTAACTATGCATGATAGCTTGTATGAGAAATATGTTTACTCAACTCAATATAGCTACAGAAAAAATGGATTTCAAGTGATCCTAAACTTACGATCATTGTATAGAACAACAGGAATGTGCGTATCTTCTTCTGCTGTGAGTCCAGAGCCAGTCTTGAATAATATCTTCACATCAAGGACCTGTTCATACAAACAATACACCTTCATTTCAAGAACCTATTCACACAAACAATACATCTTCATTTCAAGAACCTGTTCACTCAAACAATAAAAATACATCTTCATTTCAAAAGCCTGTTCACACAAACAATACATCTTCACATCAAGGTCCTGTTCATACAAACAATGCATCTCCATTTCAAGAACCTATTCATACAAAGAATACATCTTCATTTCGAGAACCTGTACAATACAATTCATTCAGTTCTGTAGCACTCTTACTCAAATTACACTGCTTCACAGTGCTTTACAGAGTGCCTGAGTTCAAACCAAAATAATATAAAAAGTATATTCACATTAAGGACTTTTTAATATACTGATACTTTTAGCAGTACATTCAGATAAATGACTTATTCATATACACAAGCTATAAAGTACATTCATAACAACCTATAACTACCAGCAATGTGCAATGTTAAAAGTCTGAATGTGAATGACATCCTGTACCTGACCGTCAAGTTTAGTTTTCTTCTTCTTCTTTCCACCAGCCACTCCAAACCCATCATCTTCTTCTTCATCCTGGAGATGCTGCAGAACATCTTGGATACGGTTGCTGGGAGACACTGGTCCAGTGACTGTCACATTGTTACTGGATGATGATGATGGTGATGATGATGATGAGTTGGGTTGACTTCCAATAAGGATACTTGTTTGCTGGATGTGGTACAGGGTTGTTGGGGATTGGAGCTGGTTTTTGAGGAAATTATACTGTAGCAGGAATACATTTGGCAACTCTACAGGGTAACAAACAAAAAGGAAAACAAAATGCAATTACTTGCATAATAAGCTCATTTGTATAATGTATTCTGAACATTTGTCTTGACCTCAAAGATGCAAAGCTTTTTTACAATTCTGAAATTTATTTTTCAAAGAAAATAAAGAAATACATCACGGAAGAGTTTACGGTACACCATGTGTAAAGTCCTCGAGGGACTGAGGAAAGTAGATAGAGAATAGAGGTGAGATGAAAGGCGAGAAAGTGGAGGTTAGAAGGAAGAGTATCTTTCGGAAGTGAGTTTAGTCCTGAAAAGGACTGTAACCCAGAAAGTTTGGGCAGGATGAGAGGTTTGAGTAGAAGACTGGATTGAGTTGGAGAGTTGAGTAGGCGAGTAGAATTGCAGAGCAGGAGCAGGAGAGTAGACTCGACGTTTCGGACAGGTTGACTGTCCGTCTTCAGGAGTGAGTGTTCGCTAGGTGTGCGGCGGTTCTTATGGCGTGGATGCGGACTTGGGGGAAAGCAATGAGCCGGCGGGCTCGGCAGGTTGGCAGGCAGCTGTCGGTGGTGGCGCGCGGTTGCGTGAATTGGCGGGAAACGAGTGGGCGGCGGTTATGCGGACGTCGTGTGGTAGGTGTCGGCGGGGTAGCGGGGGGGGGGGGTTGTGTGGTTCGTTGAGTGGGTGTATCGATCGGCGGTGAGGATAGATATTAGTGGTGTCGGTCTGTGTGTGTTGGTCGGCGGTTTCGGCGTTGGCGTAGGTTGTAGCGAGGTGTGGGCGTGGGCGGTGCTTGTGTGGGTGAAGAGGCTAGTTGAGTGGGTGTGGTTGGGTGGTTGTAGGTGGTGTGAGTGGAGATCCCATGGTTGCTCCTTGAAGTTGTTTATAGAAGTTGCTGCGCCACTTGAAAGAGTTGGAGTGGAGGCAGGTGAGAAGGAGGTCGTGGATCTGGTCAGGTGTGAGCTTGGTCCTAGATTCGAGGTCTGGGTCTGAGATGAGGCGTTGTTTGACACCCGAAGGATCCGAGAAGCCATCGAGATCCACCAACACAACACCGTACCCCAAGACCCAGGCCTTCACATCAACAGTATCTGGCACCCAATCCTCCCTCACCATCCTACTTCCGACCAATCTTCAACCAACTTCACAACCAACACGCCAACCACCAACACTTCACCAATCCAGCCATCTGTTAGCCCGGACACCACCTACAACCACCCAACCACACCCACTCAACTAGCCTCTTCACCCACACAAGCACCGCCCACGCCCACACCTCGCTACAACCTACGCCAACGCCGAAACCGCCGACCAACACACACAGACCGACACCACTAATATCTATCCTCACCGCCGATCGATACACCCACTCAACGAACCACACAACCCCCCCCCCCCCGCTACCCCGCCGACACCTACCACACGACGTCCGCATAACCGCCGCCCACTCGTTTCCCGCCAATTCACGCAACCGCGCGCCACCACCGACAGCTGCCTGCCAACCTGCCGAGCCCGCCGGCTCATTGCTTTCCCCCAAGTCCGCATCCACGCCATAAGAACCGCCGCACACCTAGCGAACACTCACTCCTGAAGACGGACAGTCAACCTGTCCGAAACGTCGAGTCTACTCTCCTGCTCCTGCTCTGCAATTCTACTCGCCTACTCAACTCTCCAACTCAATCCAGTCTTCTACTCAAACCTCTCATCCTGCCCAAACTTTCTGGGTTACAGTCCTTTTCAGGACTAAACTCACTTCCGAAAGATACTCTTCCTTCTAACCTCCACTTTCTCGCCTTTCATCTCACCTCTATTCTCTATCTACTTTCCTCAGTCCCTCGAGGACTTTACACATGGTGTACCGTAAACTCTTCCGTGATTATTCATACCACCATGCAAACCTTCAAACATCATCCAAAGAAATACATGTATGCCATACCTTTCAGAGGTGTCAAAGTGCAAACTTTTAAATTAATGTTAAATCAACATTTAATAGGTTTGAGTATTATTAAACAAAAGCACTTTGAAATTTAGGACTTTTCATTCTATCCAGGATACTTCAATCTGCAGAGCAGTTTCTAGCCTACATTGCTTTGCAGAAATGACTGAGCTGAAAGCCTTAGATTTCACATTACAATACATAAGTTCAGTTTATGTTATAATACTGTTTAAGATTCTCACCAGATTTATCCTTGTATGCACATTTCATACTGACTTCAGATCTAATTCTGAAGGTCAATACACTCTGCTCCCAGCTGATAGAGTCCGATGTAATACTCAGATCACATGACCTACGTTGAGCAGTCTCAAGCTCATACAACTCTGCCTTCTCCTCAAGCCTCTCGTCCTCTTCATTGGTGAACAATAGCACTACTCTACCAGATGGAAAGAGTTTCTATAAGGAAGGAATGACAGAGTAAAGTGGTAACATTTAAAATAGAGTTTCATGGACTATGAACTAATTTATTTATAAATAATCTGTATACAGTATAACTAAAACAAATGAGTCAAACTGAGTTCAGCACAAAAAGATACTGGGAATGATTTCATTACATACAGGAGCTAAATTTAGGTGCTCTATGCAGACATTTCATACAAGTTTTTAATATGTAAATAACATGAGAAAAATGTATTCTTACAATGCTATCAGACTGAACACTGAACAAACATTAATCATTGATGTTGTACCTTGGTTACCGGAGATGGTTCACTGAAGGGTAGTGAATACGTTCGAGACCTTGGTGTTTTAATTGACCAAAATCTTACATTTCAAAAGCATATTAAAAACGTTTGTAAATCTGCATCTTTTGGAATCTTCAAAATTGGGAAAATTAGGAAACTACTTGACTGACCCACAACTGCAAATTAACCCATGCTTTTGTATCCTCTCACCTTGATTATTGTAATTCAATTTTTTCTGGCCTTCCTCATTCATATTTACTTCCACTCCAAAGAATTCAGAATACTGCTGCAAGGCTTGTTACTCTCTTGAGAAAATTTGAGCACATAACCCCAATATTGCGTTCTCTCCATTGGCTTCCCATACACCATCGTACAACATGTAAAGTTCTTCTTCTGACATACAAAATTCTCCATGGCCAAGCCCCTAAATATCTTTCAGATTTGATTTCCTTACGTTCTTCTAGTTCTTTAAGACCTCTTCGATCATCATCAACCTTGCAGTTAACCCTTGGACCTCGTTCTGTTACAAAATATGGTGATCAAGCTTTTTCAGTAAATGCCCCTATCCTTTGGAATAAATTACCAGCGCATATTCATAATACTCATTCTCTTGACCAGTTTAAGTCCTTACTGAAAACGCACCTTTTTAATTCATGAATGCTATTATGCAGTTGTGAGTCGGTCAAAGGAGGTGCACACCATCTTATTCTTTGTTTGTTTGATATTTTGTTTGATCTCATGTTTGACCTTATGTTTGATCTCATTTTTATTTTTGTTATTATATATGCATGATTTATTGAATAAAAAACATATTTATATTTTTTGTGTTTATTACAAGTTTTAGTTGGTAATTTTAATTCAGACAATAGTGCGCTTAGAAACACCTGTATTAAGCGCCTAATAAATGTTATATATTATTATAAATAGGCAGTCAATGTAATTTTAAGATTAAAAACACTTTGAATAAAAAAAAATTACAATATACATGCGAGATAAAGAATATCAGTCTTTGACTACTGAATAGCTAGTAAAGCCTGTTAAGTGAATTAATCTATATGGACTTTTTTCGTGAATGGTGGGTTTCAATGATGCTAATACAAGGCTGCAGTATACAGTACATAATTCAGGACAATCAAACATAAATATGACAGAGTCTCACCTTAGCAATTTCTCCGGTGATCATTTCCATCACATAACTAGAGAGTGGAGTAGCGGATGATTGTGGAAGAAATAAACCACATACTTTCACTCCTGATATGGAAACAAGAAAATATGAATCACAATTATTTCTGCATCAGTCTTGAAAAAAAAATCCATTTCAAAATATCATCAAGAATAAATAAATCAACTTTTAATTAAATATATTAATAAAAGAACATTTATAAATTCTCTACCAAGTGGTGAAATACAAAACAGAGAGCACATATTATACTATGTTTCCCTGTCCTTTTTTATCTGATGATAACTGATGATGCATAATATGAGGAAGACATTGAGGATGTTGGTTGGATTGTTGGTTTGTCTTTACTAATGCTTGTACATAGGAACCAGAGGTCCAGCGACTTTAGGTACTCTCCCAAGCCGACGATCACACATTTACTGTAACTGCATCTTAAGAATGAAACAATATCCCATTTTTCATCAAATCGTCTAATTCCACAAACCCTTTTTTAGAGTTTGTTGAAAACACATCTCTTTCCAAGATATTTCCTTCAATCTGTATATATCTTAAGTTTAATTCAATATTATGTATCATTAATTTTGTACTTGCTGTGACATACGTGTTGTTGTACTATGTAGAGTATACTTTATGCTTAATTTTACTATTATCATTATTTTCATTTTCATTATTAAGATCATGATGATGATGACGGAGCACATAACATATTGCACTGTGTAATTTGTACTCACCTGCAGGAAGGAATGTGTTAATAATGATGGCCTCTTCTGACAGGTCTCTGCCTTCACCAAGCTGAGAACAGCTTAAGATCTTCTCTTTTCCCTCATCACATGATGAACCAATCAACACCAACGTCTTGGCAAAGTTAAAACTCTTGATTTGCTGTAAAGTTTTAAAGATATATATATATATATACCATAATAATAAATCGCAATGGGTACATGTTTAGATATATTGTTTAATTCTTGATCATTTCCACATTTAGAAAATTGTTCCATTTTATTCTGGTTATCACAAAGAGACATTAGGGAACATTTTAAACTCTGAAAAGTGAAACTTTCTCCCTTTTCACAACAGCATAAATTCTATTTCCATAATAAAAACAACAACTTTAGACTTAATTGTGAAGTAATTTTTTGTGTACAAATTTCACTGTGAAACTATTCAACTTTAAACGAGATTCCAATTTTAGTTATTTTTTGCTATAATGACAATGATTTTCCTTGTTCAAGTACTCTCCTTCTCCTTCTCCCCCCCCCCCCCCCTTTTTCCCTCTCTCTCTCTCTCTTTTTTTTTCCCTCCTCCTCCTCCTCCTTCTTCTTCTTCTTTCTTCTTCTTCTTCTTCTTCTTCTTCTTCTTCTTCTTCTTCTTCTTCTTCTTCTTCTTCTTCTTCTTCTTCTTCTTCTTCTTCTTCTTCTTCTTCTTCTTCTTCTTCTTCTTCTTCTTCTTCTTCTTCTTCTTCTTCTTCTTCTCTTCTTCTTCTTCTTCTTCTTCTTCTTCTTCTTCTTCTTCTTCTTCTTCTTCTTCTTCTTCCTCCTCCTCCTCCTCCTCCTCCTCCTTCTTCTTCTTCTTCTTCTTCTTCCTAGTTTTTGTTTTGTTATCTCACTGGGTGGTTTCCTTCCTATTATTAAAGTATATTCTATATTTTCTATAAGATTATTCTTCATTGTATTCACATTTCAATTATAAATGGATTCATCATCACCATTTCTAATAATTTCTATTTATATGCTGTCCTTTTTGGGGGGAGGGGATTTACACAGATGTCTTGTTGTAGGCCTACATTGATCATTTTGAGAATCCTTTTTGTTTTAAGTAAATTTAGTCTTGACTCATTTAGAATTAAACTCTCTAGTCTAGACTAGACCTAAGTAGTCTAAGTAAAGTAAGTGACCAAGTCGGATCACCTACGTGGCTGTGGGTCTACCGTCTAGATCTAGAATCTACTAGATTAGGCAAATTCATGCAAAAAAATATATTCAAAAAACTGACTTGAAAACACATCATACAATTAGTCTGAACCGAGTCAAAAGCAAATTTGAAGAAATTATATTTTTAAATGTTGTAAAACCAAAGATATAAGAAGAAAACTGACCAAGTATCTGTACTAAAAATCGTACATGTAAAATTGGTCGTATACATTCGACAGCTGAAAATGACGCGCACGGTTGCATTACGTGCGTTCTCGAATCCAAAATCATACCTCATACACACACTCTCGCCATACCGCGAATGGTCCGTCGTGGGGAGCTAGCCGGCTGAGAGTTTGCAGCGATACCAACGCAGCCGCGGAGCTCCGCAGAGCGCCATTTTAGCGGGACTCGGAAAGGTTCGCGGTGGGTAGGCAGCGGCCTAGCTTTTTGCCCAAACAACGCTAGATCGGCTGCTGGCAAAATGAAAATAACTACGATCGAGAACATCGTCGGTTTCTTAACTTTTCAGTGAGATAATTCTGAATTCTAATTGAGACTATATAATAAATTAAATCGACAAAGAAACCTCAGTAGAACTCTTATAAGTATACAAAAGCTTGTTTATTTCTTCATTTGACATTTTGTTTTCGACCATTTTTTCGTGCGCGAGTCAATGGAAACTATGTATTACCAAACTTTCAACACGCAAGGAACGGGGAACACTCATGGACCTCATAAAAAATTCGTTGCAAAAAAAAATTTCAAGGGTGATTTTGAAGCCGTGTAGAATATTGGCGCTGCAATGCGCAGAAATATACTTGAAAGAAACTTAATAAATCATACCTTAATTTTCAGAAAATCGTATTTGTATTAGTGTACCTAGATGTGACTTGTTTATAACTCAGATTTTATGAAGATTTGTCGGGAAAAAATGGCATTTTTTTCCGTTTGGTGGTCATTTCTAGGCTAATATTTCAAAAGTTGCATCAGTAATGGGCCCGATGTTTCTCTTATCGTACTCGCATGTTATTTCTACATAGATTAAACATAGGATGGTTAAGGGTAAGACCAGATAACATTATTAGGCAAATTCATGCAAAAAAATATATTCAAAAAACTGACTTGAAAACACATCATACAATTAGTCTGAACCGAGTCAGGAGCAAATTTGAAGAAATTATATTTTTAAATGTTGTAAAACCAAAGATATAAGAAGAAAACTGACCAAGTATCTGTACTAAAAATGGTACATGTAAAATTGGTCGTATACATTCGACAGCTGAAAATGACGCGCACGGTTGCATTACGTGCGTTCTCGAATCCAAAATCATACCTCATACACACTCTCGCCATACCGCGAATGGTCCGTCGTGGGGAGCTAGCCGGCTGAAAGTTTGCAGTGATACAAACGCAGCCGCAGAGCTCCGCAGAGCGCCATTTTAGCGGGACTCGGAAAGGTTCGCGGTGGGTAGGCAGCGGCCTAGCTTTTTGCCCAAACAACGCTAGATCGGCTGCTGGCAAAATGAAAATAACTACGATCGAGAACATCGTCGGTTTCTTAACTTTTCAGTGAGATAATTCTGAATTCTAATTTTGAGACTATATAATAAATTAAATCGACAAAGAAACCTCAGTAGAACTCTTATAACTATACAAAAGCTTGTTTATTTCTTCATTTGACATTTTGTTTTCGACCATTTTTTCGTGCGCGAGTCAATGGAAACTATGTATTACCAAACTTTCAACACGCAAGGAACGGGGAACACTCGCGGACCTCGTAAAAAATTCGTTGCAAACAAAAATTTCAAGGGTGATTTTGAAGCAGTGTAGAATATTGGCGCTGCAATGCGCAGAAATATACTTGAAAGAAACTTAATAAATCATACCTTAATTTTCAGAAAATCGTATTTGTATTAGTGTACCTAGATGTGACTTGTTTATAACTCAGATTTTATGAAGATTTGTCGGGAAAAAATGTCATTTTTTTCCGTTTGGTGGTCATTTCTAGGCTAATATTTCAAAAGTTGCATCAGTAATGGGCCCGATGTTTCTCTTATCGTACTCGCATGTTATTTCTACATAGATTAAACATAGGATGGTTAAGGGTAAGACCAGATAACATTATAAAAAAGATATATCCTTCCACTCTCCCATATCCAAGTTTTGGGCTGATTATTGCCGACCCACCGCAGCAAGGCCATTCAGATTTTCGTACGAGCGCGAAGCGCCCTCTAGTGCCCCATGAATGTGCCTAACTAGATCTAGACCTAGAATGTAAGATAAGATAAGATAAGATAAGATTTTATTCGTCTTTCTTTCAAATGACATACAGAGCATAACATTGGATCATAACACATTTACAAAGCAAAATAACAAATTATGATAATGATAAAAAACATAGCTAACTAAAAGAAAGACGAGGAGACCCTGGTAAAAGCAGAGCTTGTAATTATTAGGGTCCCCTCTGAGCCGGATAAAACATGATGAATAGATATTTGTGACTACCTAAAAATACAATAGGGAAAAGGGGGTATAACAAAACAAGAAGTGTACACACACACAACAACAACAACAAAAAGAGAGACTAGACTAGACAAGACGGGAGAAAAGAGAAAATATGAGAAATAATAGAAGAATACAGCACACAACGGGCACAAGACAACAGGGGGAGGGAATGTTCTGGGGTTTTGTATTCATCTCGCCAGAATCTGTAGAATTATCAAATTCAATAATTCAAATAAATATCTAGACTATGTAGCTGTAGTAATCCGAAACAGTTAATCGTTGAAGTTTGGTCATGTTCTATAACTTCTATTCAACTTGACGGTCGTGCACCTGTGCCTGTGCACCGATTGGTTTAACATGACGGTACATAAATTGCTATGTGTGGGTCAATGATTAAGAGCATATGGATATGCCAACTAGTAAACCTGAATTTATCCTTTAAAAAACAATTTCATAAGTCATTAATAATCATCCGACTGCTCATACACTTTATCTCAATAAAATTAAGCAAATATACCTCAATAGCTCCAGAAAAAGCTTCAACCAAAAGCATGTCGCTCAGAGATCAACTGAAGCTAGCCGCTTAGTATAAGTAGTATACGTCATTCGTTCTTCTCGATCTCATTAGTAAGCTCTGATTGCAGGTGCTTAGTTCAGCCCCAATGAAAAGTGCATCTGTCATATTTGATGTACAAACATTGTGATGTAAACATTATTATGTAAATGATTCTTAAATCGATATGATGTATTGGTTATGGATTTGGTGTAGGCCTATGTACTTTTTCCCCCCTTCACAGGATAATTTTTGGCAACCTTTCTGTTTGGCCCGGCCGCCCAGAACCATATTCTCCACTCAAGCCCCCCCCCCCCCCCGTCTCAATATTTCAGTAGGCCTAATGATTTTACACATTCCTTCTTTCTTTCTATCTCATGTCTTCCTGAATTGTATCTTAATAGGAATGCTGAAAGAATGATGATAATGATAATAGTATACAAATATACACCGTCTTGAGAGGTTCTGGTTAAAACTATGAGCAAGAGGCGACTCCAATAGCAAATGGTACTTTTCAAGTCACCGAGGCCCATATTTTTAACCAGTACCTCGAATAGAAGGCATGGTTTATTTGCTTTATATCCTGCATCAAAAATTTATTTAAAAATTACCATTTTTGAGAGAAAAAAATAAAATTTAGTACCCCAAAAAATGTCAATTTTAAAAAAATTGTTTTTCATTAAATTAAGATTTGAAAGAGAGAAAAAAAAATCATTAATTTTTCAACTCCCAAATAGTACTCTGATATAGTACTTTTTCAGAGAATCCTTAAAATAGTTGAAATATTCCTGGTCACGTGACGAGCTCTCAACCAATCAAAAACCAATAAACTTTTGATGTATGATATAATAATTATAATGATCGATAACAATTAATGTAATACACTCGTAAGATGGAGATGAAGAACAATTAAGAAGAACAAGGAGGAGAGGAGGAGGAAAAGGAGAAAAAGAAAGAGGAGAAAATGAAGAAGAGAAAGTTCTCAATCAATACTACTTAGAATCATAATGTATTACAGTCCATTCCAATAATAAAGCTATGTCAAGACAACATATGTTCATATTCTTGATTTATACCTGTTTATTGATTCCCTTCACCAATCAAACCACACATTTTAGTGTTTGTCAACAAAACTACAAACTTTTGTGTCATCACTATCAAAAAGTTATTAAAAAATGATGAGTAAAAACGGCATTCAAAAAGGTGATAGATAGCACACAGCTGTATACTGTTAAAATATTATCTTCTACAATTAAGAAATATTTAGATTTTGAACATCATCAAAAAAAGTGATCAATACTGTTCCTTTCACCAGCTGCAGAACTCTCTATATATTTGCATAGTCCGGTTACGTTATTTCTTTGTTAAAAAGCAGCTGCTTGAATGTTGAAAATATATGGATAAAAGAGATAATATATCATAAATAGCAAGGCTTCATGACATTCTTGTCCAAGGTGATATTCGAAGAAAGTATTCAAGACTTTGTTGAAGTTGGAAGTAGAATATTTGCCACTTTATGATTTCATTTGAGCAATGATTCCAGTATCAAAATCACAGGGAAACAAATTATGTAAAAGATAAATTTAAAATAAATGACAATTATAACTCTTTTCAATAAATGGTATTCGATGAGCAACTGAGATTCCAGTTAATGTAACAAACTGGGGAATATGTCATGAAGTATGAATATCTAAAAAGAAACTAAAATCATATCTAAAAGTCTAGTACAAGTTTGCTTTTGTTATACAAACATTTTGAAAAGAAGTTCAACAGATGCACCATATTTTTTTTGCAAAAATTGTTAATTGCAGTAAAACATTGTCACTACCTAACAGATGCCTTAAGCAAACATGAAAACAACGGTACCATCAACAAAATCATTCACTGTGTTTCTACAGTAATGCACTTAATCAGATTGTAGCGAAATATAAAAGTACATATAACATATTCCAGAATATCCACCAGATTTGCCTTTCAGAATTGCTACAGATGTTTGTGCACTGACATCTAAAACTACAGATGCGACTACACTAAATTGCAAAGAAAAATACCTGTGCATCACACAATACAAGAACTACTACTGCAATAAGAACAAACACTTGAAAAACCCACACACATTATAAGACTGCACTGATTGAGAAAGACTGTCTAGAAACTACCTACTTCTAATCCGCTTCATACAAAAATATTTAACAAAGTATTCCTTAAAAAGCATTTTATTGAACTGGATTGAAACAAAATGATTGTTTTTATCATAATATGTCGCCATACATACATTCTTAAAAAGCATGATTAAATCCTGCTTTAAAAATTCAGCTTTGTACAAGTCGCATATTAACATAAAAAGACTACTTACTAACTCGCTATACATGTATAAAAATCATCAATTAAAAACAGAATTTAAACTGAAGAAAATATATCATGAAAGGTTTGTAACCTTATATCCCTACAAAAAATTCATATACAGTCTACGACGGTATCTGATGAAGAAACTATCATTATCTTATTTGTTATTTCACAAACAAATTACACATCTTGCATTGTAGAGGTACCTCTAGCTAGGTTTTTAGTTAGCTACAGAGTGGCAAAGCAGACATGAAGCAAATTTAACTTGTTATCGGTTATTTTTTAATTTTAAACTTCATTCTCAAAAAAATGAAAACCCTTCTGACATTTGGAATGTATCAGACATATGACTCAAACTATGCACAATATATACTTCTCTGATTTGAATGGAATGAATGAAGAGGTTTAATATTAAGACAGTTATTTCATCAGACTTACACCAGGATAAGTGATATATTTCACTGTTGGAAGACACATTCAGTTTCATTCTAAAAATAACAAATTTGCCCAAACTAAACATCAATTTGTTGTCTAAGCCCTGATGTGGAATATATGAGGAAGCTTAGGCTGAAGGAAGCACATTAAGGGTAGTGCTTCCCTTTAAGGCAATCAAGATGTCTGAGCTGAAGTTGGCAAGGAACTTGCGGTTGCCTGCCCTCTTTGGTACGAGCCTCAGTTTATGGGTTACAGTTTCGTTGGGTTGGATCACTCTGCAAAGATACATAAGATACAATGTAATAGTTGGACAGAAAGAATACATCATGGTACTAAACATCACTTGCACTGGAAAAGATCTCTCTATAAATACAGAAATAGGAAAACAGTTTCAATAAGGACAATGTATATATATTTTTTTAATCACATAGTTTGATCAATTGAAATCTACAGGAAAATAAAGTATTAAAATCTGTAATTTCAGAATACACATGCGCAGGAAAATGTGAACGTAACAAATTGGCAAAGTTTTATATTTAATTCATAAATTCCTTAAATATGCCTTCAAAATAGCTGAAAGTGTATTGTTATTCCTTAAAAACAAAATGAGTATTGCCAAGTTATAGCGGATTGCAATACTTGGTTAATGAAGCCTTCAGAGAAAAGCCTTTATCCTTGCAAAAGTCCACTTAATAAACAAAACCCTGTACACCACCTGCCCATTGACCTCATGTACATCTCTCCCATGTGTATTTTCAAATTGATTTTTCTCAAATTCATCTATCTATCTCTCTCCTGAAAAAAACCCATTTCCCCTTCTTTTTACATTATACCGTCCTTGTTTTCACAAAGTGACGGTAGTGAGGAAAATCATAACGCAAAGTGAATGCAATTTTTTTTCACTACCGTCACTTCGTGAAAACAGCGACGATACTTTCCCCAATCTCTCTTTCTCTCTCTATTCATCTGTCTGTCTCTCTCTATCTATCTTTATCTCTATCCATCTCTCCTTTTTTTTTCTCTCTCTCTCTCTCTTTCATATATATATATATATATATATATATAGGACACAAGGTAGATAAATAAAAACACCGGAGAAGTGAATATTCCACTGACGTTTCGGGCATAGCCCTTTATCGAAGTGATTCAAGCATGAACAACAATATACAAAATCAAAAATATATAGGCGACGCTTGGTAGTCAAGATGCAAAGGCGCGTGAGAGTACGCGAAAGAAGAGAAAAAGAGATAGAGAAACGTCACAAAGCTCAAAAGTTGGACCATTGTGACGTGAGAAAATAGGAGAAAATTAGAAATATAGGGAGCGTTAGAAGAGCGTATCTCCAGGGGAGATACGCGGAAAGCAAAAGAAAAGGAAAAGAAGAGGCGCACAGAAAGAAAAATAAGCAATTGAAAAAGCATTATGACGTAATAAAGATATTAAAGTTCAACAAAGTTCAGTGTGAGTTAGGGAAAGATCTGAAAGTGGCGTTCATCCCGTCCGGGTGGAGAGTGCCAAG
Source organism: Strongylocentrotus droebachiensis (assembly GCA_035222895.1). Taxonomy (NCBI): domain Eukaryota; kingdom Metazoa; phylum Echinodermata; class Echinoidea; order Camarodonta; family Strongylocentrotidae; genus Strongylocentrotus; species Strongylocentrotus droebachiensis. The sequence goes on along the minus strand of JAVYIG010000770.1, from coordinate 119,377 downwards.
TTTGAAGATTATCCTCTCCTCCATCAGCTTCCTTTCTTTCTCATCTCGCAAGATTTCAGCACACATACTTGAAGGTCATCAGCATTATGATCTCCGATGTTGAAGTGGTGAGCTACAGGTAGTCCGGCTGTCTTCAGGCGTATGGAACGCAGATGCTCCGTGATTCTATCGGCTAGGCGTCTCTTTGTCTCCCCGATGTACACCATGGAACAGCGGGTACATGTCAACCCGTAAATGACATTAGTGGTGGTACATGTGAATTCTCCTCTGATATGCCAAGTTCCTCTGGGGCCCACCACATCATGGAATGAGACATGGGCGCAGGTCTTGCAACGAGGACGCTTACACCGAGTGGTACCAGGATTATAATACGTATTGATTTATATGTTCAGGAAGCAATGCGACAGTTGTCTAACGACGAGTTCAACTCAAGACTGGAAACCGATCCTACTCCTGATCAACAAGACAACATCTCTAGGACCGTTAAAGAACTCATACATGCAGGAGCTTTACCCTCGAATGCTGCCAATCTCATCCAAGATAACCCGCAATGTGCTACTTTCTATCTCCTCCCGAAGATCCACAAAGTTGATAATCCTGGACGTCCTATCGTTTCCACCATCAACTGCCCTACAGAGCTAATTAGCCAGTATTTAGACAGCATTATTTCCCCTCTGGTCACCAAGCTCCCTACTTATGTGAAGGACTCATCAAATGCCATTCGGCTCTTCAAAGATTTCAACTTCCAAGGGGATGAACCTCATCGTCTACTTTTCTCCATGGATGTTTCGTCACTGTATACTAACATTCCAACAGATGACGGTTTGAAGGCTATCAAACATTTCCTTCAACGCTATCCAAGCAGAGACAGACCCAGCGACGCTACTCTACTTAGATTGGCGGAGCTCGTCCTCACTTTGTCGTCTTTCAACTTTGACGGTGAATGCTACTCACAGAAGAAGGGCGTTGCCATGGGCACCAAGATGGGACCAGCTTATGCATGCCTCTTCGTTGGGCACATCGAGGAGCAAATGCTACAGAATTATCAACATCCTAAACCGGTTCTCCTGAAGCGTTACATCGACGATTACGTAGGCGTGTTCACGAGCACTAGAGACGAACTAGAGAGGTTCATCCAGTACGTGAATAGTTATCATCGATCACTGCGTTTCACTCATGACATCTCAGATGAGTCTATAACATTTCTCGATGTTACAGTCAGTGTGGAGGGTGACACTCTTGCGACTGATATTCACTACAAACCTACGGACTCGCATTCATATCTCAGGTTCGACTCTTGTCATCCCCCATCATGTAAGAAGGCCATCCCCTTTTCACAATTTCTGAGACTAAGACGAATTTGCAGCGACGACACTAATTTCAAGTCAAGAGCGAAGGAGATGAGAACTTTCTTCTCTGACAGAGGCTATCCCGACAAGATCGTCGAAGGGGGAATGATGAAGGCTAGCCGAATCACACAACATGACGCTCTGACTAAGAGACGTAAGGATTCTAATTCCCGCACCCCTCTTGTACTCATGTACAACCATACATCTCAGCGAATTGCTAAGGCCGTACGTGAAAACATCAACATCCTCCGGGCTGACGAGACGACTCTTAGTGTATTTGGGGCCAACCCATTCATCACGGCGTACCGGAGGGGGAAGAATATCAAAAACGAACTTGTCTGCTCAAGACTTCCCAGTCAGATACCCCACAGCATCACTAATCCTGGTACCACTCGGTGTAAGCGTCCTCCTTGCAAGACCTGCGCCCATGTCTCATCCCATGATGTGGTGGGCCCCAGAGGAACTTGGCATATCAGAGGAGAATTCACATGTACCACCACTAATGTCATTTACGGATTGACATGTACCCGCTGTTCCATGGTGTACATCGGGGAGACAAAGAGACGCCTAGCCGATAGAATCACAGAGCATCTGCGTTCCATACGCCTGAAGACAGCCGGACTACCTGTAGCTCACCACTTCAACATCGGAGATCATAATGCTGATGACCTTCAAGTATGTGTGCTGAAATCTTGCCGAGATGAGAAAGAAAGGAAGCTGATGGAGGAGAGGATAATCTTCAAACTTGGCACTCTCCACCCGGACGGGATGAACGCCACTTTCAGATCTTTGTTGAACTTTAATATCTTTATTACGTCATAATGCTTTTTCAATTGCTTATTTTTCTTTCTGTGCGCCTCTTCTTTTCCTTTTCTTTTGCTTTCCACGTATCTCCCCTGGAGATACGCTCTTCTAACGCTCCCTATATTTCTAATTTTCTCCTATTTTCTCACGTCACAATGGTCCAACTTTTGAGCTTTGTGACGTTTCTCTATCTCTTTTTCTCTTCTTTCGCGTACTCTCACGCGCCTTTGCATCTTGACTACCAAGCGTCGCCTATATATTTTTGATTTTGTATATTGTTGTTCATGCTTGAATCACTTCGATAAAGGGCTATGCCCGAAACGTCAGTGGAATATTCACTTCTCTGGTGTTTTTATTTATCTACCTTGTGTCCTATTCATTTTATGCACCGACGCAGAACCATTTATTTTTACATTATATATATATATATATACATATTCCCCTCCCTGTCTCCGATCCTCCATTCTGTCCACCCATTATGCAACCATTCATTTTCAAATTAAAAAGACCCATATTTTGATAGACTCCTACCTGAACTTGTCAGCCTTGAATCCGTCGATTCCCGGTCCTTCAATGCGGAACATTCCATTCCTGATAGCCTTGTCCAAGGGATTGGTGAATGTGACAGATAGACTCAGAGGTTGACCAACCTTCACTTCATCAGGGGTCTAATAATCAAACCAAAACATATCAAAAACAACATATTATTATTTGTATGAAGAGATTGGTGAATGTGATGGATAGACTCAGAGGTTGACCAACCTTCACTTCAACAGAGGTCTAATAATCAAACCAGTACATATCAAAAACAACATATTATTATTGTATGAAGGGTTTTTAACCATTCAGAAAAATTGGCATATCTAGGTGAAGTGTATTCATGTGACTTGATACCACTCCAATGCTCTAAAGATATGCTAAACTCCTGCATCCTACATGAGCCCTGATTATGCTTGATGTGAGGGAGACTACAACCAATCAAAACAACCGGTCAAAATATTAACTACCTTCTTTTCTGAAATATATCTTGAGAAGCAACAAAAATTACAATGCAGAATCTCCAAGATAATTTAGCATCTAAAGGATCTGAACTGTTGTCGACAACCTTAAAATTTATGCTAGATTTCTAAAGAAGGATAGATGAGATGAGAGTAATTGCTTACACTGAGTTCCAAGGTAGGTTTGTTGAGGACAAAGTCTTTCTGAGTGCTGAAGACTTGTTTAGTTTGAGTCACAGATGACATGATGAAGAAAGTAAAACCAGCATACTCTGTCAACTCAGGCATGTAATCAGCAGCTTCTACTGTAAAGGTCTCCGTCTCACCTGAAATTAAACAAGTTAAGAAAAAAAAAAGTTTTAAAGTCTTGTTCAGATATGGTGCGGTAAACTACCACTTTTTAATTGTAAATGAATGGCAACTGCAGGCAACAAAAAGCTTGTGCATATTCACTGAGCTCTGTGTTATAAGATATGGAAATTAAAAGCATATTTATCCTTATGCCATCATAAAGCAAGACTGTGGTTTTGCCACAGAGTAAAAGGCACTGTAGAAAATGTTTGTCTCCTTCATTTCAAGGAAATAGTTATAGCACAAAAGTCATACTTGTGTTGCATTTGGATACATCTATAGACCACATATATTTTGAGCTGTAATTAAACATTAATTGATGATTCCCCTGCTGCAGAAATAAGTGCTTCATAAGAGGTGAACGTGATTCTCATTGATATACATTATAGAAAGCAATGTGCAAACTTATCTTTCAACTATCTATTATACCTTCCGGAATGTAAATCAATGCCTACTTTGTACCTATCATTCCTCATCCCACCCCCCCTCTCTCTCTCTCTCTCTCTCTCCCACCCCCCCCCCCCCCCTCCTTCCCTTTTCACCTCCCTCCCTCTTTTTTCTAAACCTCCCTCTTTCTCTCCCTCCCTCTTTCTTATCCCTCCCTCTTTCTCTGCCTCCTTCTTTCTATCCCCCCTCCTTCCCTTTTCATCTCCCTCCCTCTTTTTTTCTATCCCTCCCTCTTTCTCTCCCTCCCTCTTTCTCTCCCTCCTTTTTTCTCTGCCTCCCTCCCTCCCTCCCTCCCTCCCTCCCTCTCTCTCTCTCTCTTTCTTTCTCTTTATCAATCTTTATAGCTATCATCTCAAACTTACTTTCCCCAGCTCTCATGGAGAATGTCCTCCTAGATGAGTAGACTCTGGTCTTCCTCTCCCTCCCTCCCCCCCCCCCCTCTCTCTCTCCCTTTCTCTCTATCAATCTTTATAGCTATCATCTCAAACTTACTTTCCCCAGCTTTCATAGAGAATGTCCTCCTAGATGAGTAGACTCTGGTCTTCCTGACCCCTGTGTAGAAGACCGAACTTCCTGTCAAGGTCACAGACCCACTACGGGTCGTACTGCTCTTGTTAGTTGCAATCACCTACAGCAAGAAATAAAATCATTCCATTGAAATTTTAAAGCTGATCTTAAGTTCTTGTTATGAAATTTTTATTTTACATTTTATACAAAAATAATAGTAATAATAATATGTCTTGTTTACCAAGGGTAGCCCCATCAGTATTCATACTGTTCTCCGAGGGCCCTGCAATCATATAATTACTCCGGCTTTAACCGAGCTTCATCACAATCCACTGACCGAATTGCCAATTTGCGATTCACATAGACTTAGTCATCATATATATCAAACACTCATAAATAATAAAGTGTAATTATTAGTCTGATTCATTTCAAACTTTCGCCACCCCATATTTAGTATGAACTGCTTGTTTGGATGCATACCTTGACAGAAAAGTCTTCACCGATCATGGTTCCATCTGCTAAGACCACCTCAAACTCTACGTCCTGCTTGATGTCCTTACGGAAGTTCTTGTTCTTCGCCACATAGCGACTAGCATTGTACACAGCAATGCGCTCCAGAGATGAACCTATGTATACAATAATAGAATGCTATTCAACATGGTATACTATCACATGACCTTGTACCCTACTCAATGGATTAGGTTAGTGCAATGTCTTATACATTTTAGCAAGTGCCCTAAATTGGTCTTTGATCCATATGTGCTCTGCTCTAACGATCATAGCTATTGATTTAGAATGATGATGTGTAAAGAGGATGAGGGATTGGAATCTATAGATTACATACACAAGTAGGTTTGAGAAAAATCTGTAAATTGAAAAATTATGAAAATAAAAAATGTACATAATTGTTCACGATACATAAAATTTCATTTTCAAACAGCAATAGTCACTCTAAAACATATGTTGATGCATTTCGCTTTGCCTATAGTTTGTCTAATAAACTAACTTGTCATGTTATTGGAATAAGTACATTAAGAAGAATGAGTTCTTTACCTTCTTTATACTTGTATTCCTCTGTGATGTCATGACGAGACTCATCCAGGACAGCCTTGGTACTGATGTGATTCCCGACTCCTTTAGGATCAGTAGTAATCACTTGAGGAGCCTGTAAGATACCACAATATTCTCATTGGAAAACAGCAATACCGGTAGTAATAATAACATTGAATACATTTATAGGAATCATATCCACCACGCAAGGTGCTCACAGCATTCAAGGTACCCATTTAGCACCTGGGTGGCGAGTGGCAAATGTAGATTAACGCGACAGGACTCTAACAGTGAACCATGTTTCTACAGTCCAAAGACGTATTCAATAGACCACGACACCTCTAAGAACTATAGTTTGCAAAAGAATGTGTTCGGGCAAAAAAAGAAACAAATCTGAAAGGTTTCATCAAAAATTTTCTTGTCCCTTTGATGTTTACAATAAAATTGATGTATGTTAAACTACCTCAACCATCTTCATCTGTATCTTGGTAGCAATTGATGGTCTTTGGCATCCTCCCATATGACTTTCAAACCAAATCTCTCATATTTAGATGATTTATACTTTTTCCTTTACCTCTATGTAATAAACATGATAAGACAACACAAGATACGTCTGTTTTGATCCTAAGGGTTGTCCATGTCGTACGAAAGTATGCCTTCACGACTTGCATCACTTGCTTGTTTTTCAATGTTACAACATAGTATGCACAATGCTTTTCTACTCTTATCAAACTATATTTTTCTTTACATGTGTATAGATATTAAGTGCCAATAATATGCATGCACAAGTATTAAAACTGTTACAACTACAATATTTTGTAAATGCAATATAAATATCAATGTAATTCATGTTTCGTATCTCATGTGAACTATGTTTATGTCGTAGTTTTAATATTATATAATTATTTTGATATTGTACAGAGCGCCTTGAGAAGTCTTTAAGAATGGACATGTACGCCTTATAAGTTGACATTATTACTATTTATTATTATTATTATGTATTCAAGACAATGTAAACATGCTCAATTCAGCCTTTGGCTGTCATCCAAAGTACTTAAATAATAAAGAACATTATTGAAAACAATTTAATGACTTTCTAGGTCTCAGTATACAGTATTTCAATAATTGAAGGTAGATGTTAGTAAATCAAGAAAGGGAAAAGCTCATACGTGACGAGCGTTCTTGGGTACAGTCCAGTAGACGGTCTCAGCATTGACTTCAGAGAAAGCAAACTTGGTATCATAGTCTAGATACACATGACCTTGCTTGATAGCCTTCAAAGAAGCTGGTCCCATCCGGAATTCACCTGAAACAAAAGAACAAAACATACAATTAATTGTGCTCTACATTGACATATATTTATTTACTACATGCAGTCATTCAGAGTTTTTCTTCAGGAGACCAAGCAAGTAATGGTATTGTTCACCTACAACAGACCCAGGAAAGGAAACTCTATCAAAATGTATTGTCTTTTTCTACTGAAGCTTAAGTCAATTTTAATAAGCACACTTTAGCATGTACACTGGATGCCTGGAAAGTGGGCAATAGATGCAGTATTAAATGCATTGTATGACGTACACTACCTATATATGCTAGTGTTCAAGTATACAAATATTTCTACAGAACTAAGAAGGAGAGTGCACCTAGAAAAAAATTCACCTCCTGAGACATGCAGGAACGCTATTTTGTTAGCATTAGCACTATAATCAGATTATGGTGTGTTTCTTCAGTAGTGCCTACCTGGAAAATTCCAGGATTGTCCAGATAATAACAGTATTTGGAATTCTGTAGAAACCTGCTGATAGATTAGATGAGTTAGATAAAACTCCATTCTTAATAATAATAATAACAATAATACAGCATTTATTATGTGCCATCGATCTAGTAAACTATTCTGAGGCGCAGAGGGATAGAATAAGAATGAGATACATAGAGAAATGAGAAGGGAAAAAAAATTGCATAGATGTACATTCAACATATGATTAACTAAAATAACATGCGAACACATATGACTTTAGATTCTTTTTAAATCTTTCCAGGGATTCTAGTGATCGGAGTGATTCTTACCGTGACTGGTTTCTTGAGGTGTAGAATCCAGTGCTTGCCATCCTCCATACCCCTCTGGCAAATCAGGTCTAGCAAACCAGACATCATTCCACACATGGAAGTTCCTGATAAACAGAATAAACATTCAATAAACATGCATCAGATTTGTACAAAGTAAGTAGGCTAATGATCCACAAACAATGTTGATATTGATTATATCATACCTTGATTAGTTTGGTAGCGTATTCTGATAATGATATTACAGGTTTATGTAGCACTTAACACATCAGCGATGTCTTTAAAGACTTTACAGATATATTATCAACCTGGTCATCAAATTTGGACTTGCTTGCACACAATGTAAGCGCATTCTCCATTCCCTGGGGAGCATTACAGGTATGGCCATATTTGTTAAGACACTCACAATGCTAGGCAAACTACAATGATTTTTACGTCCCACCGGGTACCAACTTAACAGCTGGGTGGAGAGTGGCAAATGTTTATTAATGTCTTGCCAAAGGCCGTTAGTGCCCTGCTAGGGTTCAAACCCTAAACCCTTGGATTGAGAGTCCAGTGAATGAACCACTATACCATAACACCTCCTCTATATAGATTGTGTACTTACCAGATGCTGTCATCATTCAAGTCTTCTAGCGGATCTCCTTCTTCATTGAAGTGATAATCAAGAGTGAGATTAGCATCACTGTCATGAGCAGACTCAAAGTTTGTAATGGTACGGCATGGGATACCAAGGGTACGGCACACTGCAAAAGAAAAGACATCGAGTATGAGGCATTCTCTTCATATACAAATTAAACTCATTTTTTATAAAGGAGTGCTTTTGTTATCTCTGATTCATATAATCAAGTTTACATTGTTTTTCTTAATTTAATTGAAAATATTAATGACCACTACAGGGCTCGACTTTATCGGGAACCCGGTGGCCATTGGCTCCCTGAAACCCCTGCGGGCTCCCTGAAAAAGTGCTTGAGGAGCCCGGCTGGCTCCCTAAGTTTTTCTAGTATCAGCCACGAAAAATGCTGTTTCTTACCAGCACTTTAATCCTTGTTTTAACCCTTACTGTACTGGGCTATTTTGAGCACCCACTGACTGGGGGGGGCGCCTGGGAGGCCCCCCCCCCCTATGATCTCGGCCGTCGATTGTCTGATGAACACAAAAATTTGCATGTTTGTAGATATTTACGTAAGGAACAAGATGGTACAAAATGCGCTAATTTTATGCATTTTACAGAAAACGTGTCAAACTCCACTTTTTGAATGTTGAAACTCATTATTCATATGAAACTACTTTTCTAACACAAAAAAGTTATTTTAATGTAATTAATAATGATAATTTATGCAAATTTTGATGGATTTTTTATTTTTTGTTTGTTTTTTTGATGACATGCGCATACTAATTGTTATGTAACGCCTTACAGGTATATCCGATTTCGACGAAAATGGTATCAAAATGTGCGTAAGACTTGAGGGAAAAAAGTCGTGAAACGACAATTCAAAATTCTAAGCGGTTGCGGCGCAATCTCCGAAAATGTCGAGGGGGGGGCCTCCCAGGCCCCCCCCCCCCAGTACAGTAAGGGTTAATCCATCTAAAAACCCAAATTCCGCAGTCAAAATCATGAAATATGCGCTAGGCATTCCAAGGCACACTTGGCTCAACTCCAGCGCGAATAATGAGTTGCAAAAGAAAACACATCGAGATCAGTGCAGGAATGCCATGCATGATAACGTTATATCTCCGCACTCGTAACGAGTGCGCAATACATGCTGCATTGTATGTCGGTGCACTCAGAGAATGTACACACTAAGACAAACGCACGTGGTCGCTGCGTTGCCAGAGCTGAGTGTATGTTTACGTCGACTCGTGTTTGTGATACATGTGCGTTTGTGATCGTGAGTGCTTATTCTTCAGCGTGCGTACCTGGATGGACTTGATTATTGTTTGAACATAATTTTACGAACTACAAACTTCAAACTTAGTGTAACTACTAAGTGACTGAATATTTGAAATAAGATTTTATAGACATTTTTTGGTCAGAATCTAACTTTGAATTAAGGCTGATACTGTTCTGCTGAGACTAGCTAGTATGTCTGCCTCTTGGTCTACATGTTGCATTAAAAAAAAAAGAACAAGACTTTTCTCATAACTTTGATGTGATTTGGACTTATTATTGCACCAAAGGTTTCCAAATGTGTAATTCTTGATGAGGTGAAGATGCTGCTAAGTTTTTTAATTTAAAGGCACACTGTCCTACTTGTATCTACTTGCTCCCTCTATATAGAAAACTTCCCAAATCGGTGCCTGTTGGTCCCCCATGATCCTCTTTTTCTTATGTTAAATGAGAGCTGAGTTAATGAGATAGCCACCTGTCACAGTGACCTCGATGGCTCGCTGTGTGGTATAATCCCTTCTAGCTGCAGTAGTAACGCCTACCTTTAATAAATTCATTGAGTGAGAATTTATTATTTTGAAATAGGTTGAGCAAAGATGAATGTCCATTTGAGTGGAAACTGAAAAATGCGTTGAAACAGATTGAGCAAGGATGAAATGATCATATTTTGGGAAGATTCTGAAAGAAAAGTATGTTCCTTGTGGTTAAACATCTTTTCCAAAATTGTTTTTGTCAGTTACTTTCCTCTCTGAATATGATATTATCGTTTGCTCAATCTGTTGAGCAATAATGAAGATTGCATGGATGATTGACTGAACATATTGAAACAGACGGAGCGAGGAAGAGTGACTATATCTCATTCTGATAAAACCTAAAGTCCAATGTTAGACTGTTACTGTAGCCAAAGGGCTTCATAATAGTTGTAAGATTAATTCTTCAGTACAGTCAGTTAATCCTCTTGGTCACATTTACACTTAATAATACACCCCTCCCTGGTCCCGGCGCTGATGATTATAAAAAAAGGTATCGTGACGGTGTGTTTTAATTTTTTAATAGTTAATGACCATTATTATGACCACAAAAAAAACGTGATAAACTTGGGCTCCCTGAAAAAGTGCTTGAGGAGCCCGGCTGGCTCCCTAAAAAAAAAGTAAAGGTCAGGCCCTGCACTAACATTAAAACCCTGTTGTTACAAACTACGTTTAGTGTTGAATTAAGTCACATTAGTTCCCTCCAATATCTCACAGCTTACCATGAAATCACAGTGTTTGACATGCAAACAGACAGATGATTAACATAATTCTTTACATTTTATTACAAGGGCTCTAAAATCTTTACACACAATGAAATCTTAAACAATCTGAAAATATACATAAACATATTAAAGAGGGATGAATACACAATTAAATTAAACTCCCCCCAAAAAGATATATTTAAAAAATATTTAAAAAATAAAAATAAATAAGTATTTGATACTAACATGTAGTGAGAAGACTTCCAAAGACCCAGCACTGTCCATACTCCACAGGAGTCTCAGTCTTCATGTACTGAGACAGGATAGAGATACTACCGTTCCATGCGGTAGGTTCCACACCATCAGAATAATCGCCGCTCCAGTTACCTACCAGGACACCGTCATCATCCTGGGAGTTCACCTAACAGAATGCAACATGGGTTATGATTATGAGTAATGGTGAAGAGTCTAGATACATTATAGATACATTATATTTTTTGAAGACTGATATCCGTGGTTAAATAGGTACTTCTCTTTCCCGTCTTTCTTCTACTTTTATTTCTTTCTTTCCTATTTTTTGCTCCTTTCTATTCTTTCTGCAAAACCTTTTTCTTTACGAATGTGTGTGTGTGTTGGTGTGGACATGTATGTGCATGCTTGTATTATGCAATTCTTTTACTTTTTATTATTTATTTATGTTCATTATCTTGTTACTGTTTGTTACATGGCCCCGATTACAAGCAGACTTCTGCTTCTTAGGGGTCCTAACCATTATATTGTATATTGTCATTGTACATTGTTTTATATTGGTTGAATAAAGATTTGAATTGAATTGAAATGTTTCCTTAAAACTAATCTTGAATTCTAGTAATGGAAATGCAATTTCAGAGCAACTGGCCTAATACATATATGAAATGTCAATGTTTTATGCACCAGGCCCCGGTTTCATAAACCTAGTTATCAATATCAAGATACAATAATTGTTAAATGCCACTGACATCCTTGAATTTGATTGGCTGTGAGCAGATTTGTCATAGATCTGTGGCAGTTGATATTGATACCAAGTGTTTATAAAACAGGACCCAGATTGGCGGTGTGAATCAGGAAATGCAAACATTCTACAAAATAACCAACTGAAAATAACATGTAATATTAAAAACCGTATGTTCTTGTTGGATAACTAAATGACACACCATTTCCTTATTTTTTTTATATATACTTTTTTTTTAATCAGCTAGTCTAACTTGTTAAAAAAAATTGTATGACAGATATTAATTATTCAATTGCAGTATTCAGCTGTCAGAGTTAAGTTTGGCTTGATTGTGTCAAACTGCATTTTTTTCCTTCAGTGCCAAGACTCATTAGCATTAGCATATTGACATAATTCTCTTTTTTTTTAACAGAATAAGAAAAGAAAGGATATATTTTGACCAATTTAGAGTTAAGAGCTAGCTTGACCTTATGAGTTGTTATTTACACATAGGATTTAAAACATGTTGATATACTTACCAGAGCAGAAAGGACCCTGCAAATTTCAACAGGGCTAGATCGATGGCGGGTTGTCATACGAGACTTCTTCAGCAAGTAAAGAGCACATTCCAATGCTACCTCTTCAAACTAGGAGAACAAGACAACCAATTGGCATATCGTCACTTTCTTAATTGGCCTAAGTCACATTTTGCAGAAAATTATATTTTTGCCAAAGCCATCTCTTCATGAGGCTATCCACCTTTGTTAAGTGGCATATGTGCTGAATTTAACATACTCATGCTGCTTATATACCCAGTTAGTATAGTGGCCTAAGTCAAGCGTGTGAAGAAGAAAAAAAGATATATTATTGAGTAAACCCAAAGTAAATGAGTCATCTAATCGTCTTATGACACGGATTTGATAGACAGCATTATTTGTATTTCAATAGTCATATATCCCCAAACCTTTCTGTGTAAAATGAGCAAAAGATATCATTCATTCTATGTTTGGTTCAGTTTTCTCTGTTTTTTTCCAATCTTGAAAATATGACTTGGGCCATTATTTTAAGAAGGTGACGATATATAGAGTGACTTATCAAACCATACAAATATATATGTTGTCATTTTGGCATGCCTAATGGTCCTTGATACATACATTTATACACGTTCACTGATGCAGGTATCAGCCGAGTCCAAAAGAGTTGACATGTGTCATGCATGAACGCACGAGATATGATTAGTCCATTCATACTGCAGGCCAAGCCACAGATTTGGCGATAATAGGTCGTTATAAATGCACTTTTATGGCCTCAAGCCACAAACTACCATTACAGCCATTCAAATTATACCTCACTATGACATATAAATTACATGCTACAGCCAAACAAGAATACAATTTCATTACAATTCCAAACTGTAATAATAGGTGTGTGATCAATGTTGGCTTTAAAATCTACTTCCTGAATGTAATATAGAATGATCAACTCTCATGTATACCACAGGCTACGAAGCTAAAAAATTCATCAAATTTATTGCCCCCATATCCTTCATTACAAGAATCTTTATTACCTGTAGATATATATTACTTCTACATAAAAATATCACATTTTAAAAGTGCTTCAAATTCAAATTTGATCATAAGATTCTATTCAAATAAAGGCCACAAATTTGTGACTGACAGCGTTATGACTGACTGCCTTATATCTTATCTATAATCATATATTTGGAAATTTATCCCTACTCTGATTGCATTAAACCAATTATCACTCAGCATTCAATAGCATTGTTCAGAAATGGTAAAGTAAACCGCCACAAAAAAAACACACCTCGTTTTTTTTACATGTAAAATAAATGGCAACTGCGCGCAACAAAGGACTTGCGCGTATTCACTGAGCTCTGTGTTAGAAGATTCAGAAATGTTAAGTGTATTACACTTTAGGTCATCATTTTTTTTAAATGCCCCGGTTTTGCCGCATCATATCTGAACGAGCCTAGACAATATAAAGTTAGCCTACCTGTCCTTGGTACCATGGAGACGATCCGATGTTTGATGCTGTTCCATAGAAATAGGCACCATCCTCATTCATCACGTATTCCTGACGCCATTCATCATTCTCCATGTACACATCATCCTCTGTTTAAAAAGATAAGGAACTACTGTTAGTGAAGTTTTTATACTGTGTGTACTCTGTGATGCTGACAATTCCTCCTCTTCTGTAAAATGTGTAACTTGCATCACAAGGAACTACTGTTAGTTTTGTTTTTATACTGTGTGTGCTGTGTGTTGCTCATAATTCCTATTCCGCTTATTCTGTAAAAATATGTAACCTTCGTCATTGGAAATCAATACACTGCAGAGTGGTTGGTGTTATTGTAATTTTAGAATATAATCTTAATATAATATAAAATAAAATATAGAACTATATGTTCGAAATTCATTTCACAAAAAAGGTAAGCAAAGCAAGTAGTCTGATGTACCTTTCTTGAGATATTCAGCATCAAATTTATCTTTCAAGTCATAAGCATCATTTTTAATTCATTAATTGAAACAGCATGAACATAATCATTTACTAATATGGATGAACTTTCTAGGTCTGATTTTTTTATGAAATTCTAAGAAATACAGTCAAACCTTGCCTATAGCGAACGCCCAAGGGAAACACAAAAAGTGGTCTTTATAGACAGGTTCCTTTACATGTTTCAATGAGAAACTATTTTCAAGGGAAACAAAAATTGTGGTCTTTGTAGACAGGTGGTCACTATAGCAGGTTTGACTTTACCTTTTTTTAATATTACTATGTTACTGCAACATATTTTAGGACAAATATTCTTAGAAGAGTTTTTAACAAAAACTTACTCTTGCACCATGGATTGAATACGATGATAATATCATCTTCACACTCATAGCGATATTCGTCCTCTTCTTTAGTCTGTGCTGTACAAACAACCAGCTGGTATTCACCAACCAGAGCATCACATGCAAGATGAACTTTCATGGTGACCTTGTTACCGCTTGAACTGACGACCTGCAGCCCAAAGTCACCTGGTGGTGGTGCCCGGGTCACCAAGTCGATCGGAACACGGCTACCTGACGCCACACTTGGTCTGGAACCTGCAACACATTAAACATAGGATAAGCAATTGGTGTTCAGAGAAAAATTTAAAGACTTTTCAACCAGTCAAGTAGAAAAGATTTCATAACCAATTTAATCTCCCCAGGAATGCAATTATCAAAGGTAAATTCCAATTCATAACCTATGGTACTGGATTGTTCACTGACTATACATGTAACTCTAATAATAATAATAATAATATGGATATTTATATAGCGCCGGTATCCGCCAGGCTCTGACGCTCATCAAATATCAAATCTAAACTTCATTATCAATTTATGATTGCCAGCTAGGTACTGTGTTTTTAACCACTGAGAGAATAATTATCAAAAGGGTAATCAGTAATCAATCTGTCATTGACTGTACATTCCAGAAAGTTTTGTTTAAAAAAAACAACCTATAACAAGATTTTCTTGAAACCAAAGAAGATATTTGGCACACGCATTGACAAATCAGTTGATTTAAAAATTGATCCCTTTTATACATCCGCCGAAAGAATTCAAAGACAAAAACAATCAAAGTGACCTATCCTTACCAATAAGCAACTCTAGAGAAAGAGTATCCTTTGTGCTGCTATATGCCCGGTCAAAGGTCACGCACAGGTCCATGACCTGACCCCTACGGAGAATGAGTTGATCAACCTCGTACGCATCTGTGTGATGGGCCTTCTTGTTAGCTTCAGAGCACAGGTCTATGGCTGTCACTTTCAACTGCTTCACTGTAAAGATATACATAAATGGTTGCAATAAGCTAACAAGGAGTAAACACAGCAAGTATGACATTTGTAAAAACTGTTCTTGGTTGGTTGGTCCTCCAAAATACTTGTCTGAGTTTTAACTGGAGGTGCGGGTAGGGTGTATTATTATTGTTTCGTTATTTTTGTAGTGTTTCTTTTTGGATATATGTTTCTGTAAGAAAGAAATATAAAAACTGAGCTAAACATTAAACTGATAGTGTAAATATTGGACATAGGTTTACCCAAACAAAACAAAAGTTCATCTCCATGATAACCATGTGATCTGAATGACATCCCCTCCTATTTGCTTGCTACCCCTTTTTCTCTGTAACCTTGCTATTTATCAAATAAGACCAAGAAAAATGACAAATTAAATTTTAGATACTACATATAGCACACACCTTACATGGACTCTAAAGTTCAGTCTTGAGTACAAGTAAAGGCATAAAGAATAGAATAGAAACTGTCTCAAAGTACATATAATTCTGATTGGTGGGTTAATGTTTAGAATAGCAAATGTAAACATACTAATGGAATCTTACTAGAAATCACATATATTCAATAACAAGTATAATTCAAGCCAGTAAAAACATGTCAGTCACTAGGCCTGGCTTCACTAGCTCGAGATTGCCAAATATCCTGATCGCAAACTATCCAGCTAATTTGCGTCTTCATCAGCCCGAAGTTGCAATTAGCAGGATATATCCCAAGATATCTTGGGATAGTTTGCAAAATATCCCACTGTTTGGCAAAATATCCAGCTATTTGTCTGGTGCGTCTTCACCAGACCGAAGACTTGCACTTCACCAGACCGAAGACTTGCACTATGCGCGAACGCTGAGCAAAATATCTCGAGCTAATTTCTTACGGTCTAGTTTCAAGTTTCGAGGTCGAATCTCGAGCTGATGAAGACGCGATTTGTAACTTTGGGATTATTTCCCAAATCAGAAATAGCGGGCTATTTGGCAATCTCGAGATGATGAAAATGCGCCTACTATGACTGCATATTATTCATAGAAGTCAAATGAACAACAAGTAGTAGTCCTCCTGACCCATATGAATACTTGACTATAGGTGTGTTTCCTTATTTTTGTTCCTCATTACCAAGGTATCATCAGGCTTTCTAACAAAGTCATTAGGCAGACAAGTAAAACGTAAACATTCAGTACATAATGACTTCTTATACACTCTCCTTCCCATCTATCAATCCTTTCCAAAATAAGTATTCTACCTGTCTCCTTAGGCTTCTCAATAACAATTGGTTGAGTTGATACATTCCTTCTGCCTTCGGCTGGTACGAGTACAGAAGCTTTCCTTACTGTGTACGGCTCATACCGGGCTGAGTAACCAAACCGGGATGGAGTACGAGAGGTGCGGGAGGAACGTCGAACCATGATGGATGGATGTTATACTTACCTGTATTGATCTACGGAATAGGGGGAGAGATAACAACAGGCTATAAGAGTACTTGCTTCAAATTAATAAACCAGTGTACTAACATAATCAAGATTATGAATGTTTCTTTTCTGGGGACCTATTCTGTTGACCTGTTATTTATGAATGAACTACAATACTAATTATATTTGCATACATTACTCATTGCTATGTTGGGCAAGCCTCACACAAGTTTTAAAAGTATGCATAAAATTTGAAATGTAAGTAAAGCGGTATATTGACAGGGTACATAGAAATTGTAGGCATAGAGTCATTGTATATTTACTTAGAAAGAAATTACAATTACATTGTTCATGATATATTTAGAAAACACATTAATAGTACATTCTATAACTGTACAACTCAAACTTGGGAAACTGCAGGACCTCTATTGAAGGAATATAATTAAACCTTTGGTTGCTCAGATGAAATACACAGACATAGCAATACTAGATGGAAATACACTGGCAAACAGAAAATAGACAATGAAACAAATATCCTCTCAGCACTTTCAACCATGTAAAATGTATTATATTATAGAATGTTGAATTGTATATCTGATTTCTTGTCATAATACTAATTCTGTTGGAAATGAAAAATTAAAATAAAACTGAATAACAGCCACAAACCCAAGTCAGGTGTCAAGGTACATGTATGTAATGGACACATGTACATTTAGATAGACAAACAGGAAGCTACACATTACAGATGAGGGTCGTGGGATGTATTAATTTGTACATATTGGTGTCCCTGGGAAGAAGATCAATGCAACATATTTGCTGGGCTTGAAATCAGTACATTTTACATACTGTATGATTACTCTTCAATGCATCTGAAAAGGGAAATACAAGTAGGCTTGAATCTGAATCTGAAAAGAAATACAAGTAGACCTGAATCTGAATCTGAATCTGAAAAGAAATACACTGCATATAAGTACCAGTGCTAATAATCCAATAGCCTGTCATCATGACCAATGTGAATTGAAGCAAAATGTACCAGTAAGTTATTAGTTATTACAGCATTGATGTATCTACAGAACACACACAATAAGCGGTGTTTTACTGCATTTAATTTGTGCACTCACATCTTCAAATATTTGTCCTATCTTCCGTTGTTACAAACACAGACACAGTATAAATACGTTTAAGAAATAAAACCAACCTTTGGATACAATAACTTCAACTATACTGGACCTTCAAAAGCAAACACAAAGAATATGCCTTTGTTATGAATGCCTATTTACCCTAAAAATTGTTGAGAATATTGACAGGGCTATCAAACTTCCTATTTTGACAAATAATCAAGCAATTTCCATTCAATGGTATGGTGTATGATTACAAGAAGGAAGGGTAAAATTTGACTTTAACTGTCTGATAAGACAAGTTAATGAAGGTGGAAATTATTGTCTCTACATGCATGTATTTTTGTTGTCTTTTGTGATAGGCCTGTTTCATACCAAATGATTTCACCATAGCTCAATTGATTAGATGATATGAAGCTTAAATGCATACAACATTTTAAGAAAGAAAAACGGAACACAATTAAAATATCAATAAGCTATTAGAGTTGATTGTCTGGCTAAACAGAACAATTTTTTTCTCATTGATTTTCTCCTCTTAATAAACGTACCATAGATGGAACCTTACACTTACACATGAATTGCATGCCAGGGTGAACTCTCAGAAACTCAAATTCTTCTCTCACGTGGGTATGAGATATTAAGAAAATTAAATGAAAAGTTCACCCTTTTGACATTTACTTAGTTACCATTCAAGAGGACCAATCAATCAATTATATTTGCTATCCACGTTGTTTTTTTAAATTTTGGTTCCATATTACTTCTTTCAACACATATTGCAAGTTTAACTGTAAGTATACTGGCCAACGTTTATAAATGTACACACCAATAAGCTTTCATGTGGAACTAAATATGGATTTTCTCCTTGATGCTATTTAATCCTAAACAAATTGAAAACATCTTATTTAGTATTAGTAAGAGTGGTATTATGCTTAATAACAATGTTTGTTCTTAAAAATAATATTTTTTCCTGTATTTTTTTTCTCACCTTTTTTGTGTGATTGGTCTCCCTTTCAGAAAACAAACCCCACCCCTCTTGCTAACATTATAAAGGCAACATTTCATGAAACCACAGAGTACAAGTTTGCCAACAACCCATGTTTGCTTTTCGCACACAATGTTTTGTCCTAGGTCAGGTGGTATCACCTCATTTTCAAAGGGGTATATATCGCATGGTCGTTAGCGGAGTTGAAAATGAACCCCCATTTGCTGACTTTTAAAAACATTTATAACAAAATATGACCTCTCTTTGCCTAAAAACAGGTACAAAATTTGCTCCAAATATAAACCTGGTTCTGGCTCATGGAGTACAAATTAAACAAAGTGCTACATTCTCGTGAAATTTACCTTACTGACAAACTGTGCTTTTCTGTCACTCCACAATCATTTACATTAATTGGGCCGCTCTGGGCAAGCATCCAAATGGGTTTATAACAACGTAGATGTCAGTATTTAGGTTTTGATGGTGGGGGGTATGTTAAATACAATTTGCAAGTTCCCCTATGAAATACATGACCCTTTTTCGTGAAATATCTTGCACTTTTTTTTCAAATTGGCTAACATTTCAATGTTTGCAAACATGGATCCCGAAAAATACCCAATTTTCCCCACATGTCTAACTACATGTACATATATGTACCATATATACATGTACCATTTGTACCATGCGGATTCCCTGGAAAGCTGAATTACCCTTACAAACACATTGATGGGTTGGTCTGCATGGGTCAGTGATTCTATATAGAGATTACCAGGGTCTTTTAATAGACCCATCACTGGAGATCAATGTACAGGATGGATTAATCCTCTCCTCCTTGAAATATTGACTGCTTTTTATTGATTGAGGAAAGGGTAGGAATTAGTTACCATCCACAGACATGGCTTAATTTAATCCTAAGACTATAGATTGAGTGGGCATGCATACACATGTATTTCAGATTAACTGCATCATTGGTGCTAAATTTACCTCACATAATACAAGTCACCTGTTCCTCTTTGAAATAAATGACACTTTTTGTGAAACTTCTTACCCTTTTCTTCAAATTAGCAGACTTGTCTATGTTGTAAACCCCCCAAATTACACCATTTTTCTTAATATGTCCAACTACTATTCCTACCACTCCCTGGAAGGGTCAATGTCGCTATTCATAAGGACCGCTATTCATAAGGTCCGCTATTCATAAGGTCCACTATTCATAAGGACCGCTATTCATAAGGTCCGCTTTTCATAATTGGAGAAAAGGGTCATTATTCATAAGGGTCATTATTCAGAAGGACCGCTATTCATAATCAAAGAAGAGGGTCGGTATTCATAATAGGAGAAGAGGGTCGCTATTCATAATACGACATGAGGGTCGCTATTCATAAGGGTCCCTATTCATAATATTACAAAAGGGTCGGTATTCATAACACAGAAAGAGGGTCGCTATTCATAATACGAAATGAGGGTCGCTATTCATAATACGAAATGAGGGTCGCTATTCATAAGGGTCATTATTCATAAGGGTCATTATTCATAATCAATGAAAAGGGTCGCTATTCATAATAGGAGAAGAGGGTCGCTATTCATAATAGGAGAAGAGGGTCGCTATTCATAATACGAAATGAGGGTCGCTATTCATAATAGAAGAAGAGGGTCGCTATTCATAATAGGAGAAGAGGGTCGCTATTCATAATAGGAGAAGAGGTTCGCTATTCATAATAGGAGAAGAGGGTCGCTATTCATAATAGGAGAAGAGGGTCGCTATTCATAATAGGAGAAGAGGGTCGCTATTCATAATAGGAGTAGGGGTCGCTATTCATAATAGGAGAAGAGGGTCGCTATTCATAATGGGAAAGGTCTCTATTCATAATACGACGTGAGGGTCGCTATTCATAATAGGAGAAGAGGGTCGCTATTCATAATAGGAAATGAGGGTCGCTATTCATAATATGAGAAGAGGGTCGCTATTCATAATAGGAGTAGGGGGTCGCTATTCATAATATAAGAAGAGGGTCGCTATTCATAATACGACATGAGGGTCGCTATTCATAATAGGAGAAGAGGGTTGCTATTCATAATAGGAGTGGGGGTCGCTATTCATAATAGGAGAAGAGGGTTGCTATTCATAATAGGAGTGGAGGTCGCTATTCATAATAGGAGAAAGAGGTTCGCTATACATAATAGGAAATGAGGGTCGCTATTCATAATAGGAGAACATGGTCGCTATTTATAATGTGACGAGAGGGTCGCTATCCATAATACCGAAAAAGTCAAAATGACATAAGCAATAAACTAAATGTTAATAAGAAAGCGACATACTGGATAGAGGACACCCCATGGCTACAGTGTAGGCCGGGGGGGGGGGGGGGGGTAGGCCACATGGTCCCAAACATTTGAAGAAAATATTTATTGAAAACTCACATTTCTGAAGAAAGAAAGGCGTGCCTAAATAATGAACGTGTCCCATCATTCTGGTCACCAGCCCCCCCCCCCCCCCATCCAATTCAGCCCGACCACGCTGCGCCATTCGGCCCACCCTCCCGGCAGTATTCCCTTGGTACATGTACATATTAGCGACAATTCTCGTCCAAGTTGTTCATAGATGGCGTGGCCTGTGTGTGTTTAAGGGTGGGGGGCGGTGGGGTTGTATCAGTGTTGCCTTCAAGGGGTTGATCTATCATGTATCTTATCCTCAGCAAAGAAAAAAAGCGACAGAGAGGGAGTTGTAGGGACTTAAGTTATATACCATATTTAAGCTTTTCGTAAATATACAATGTCGCACGACATATTTTCCATATAAGTAAGGAAGTTGGATATTCAGAATCAGATACGATTTTGTTTTACCGTAAGACATTATGCGAACGGTTGCATCCCCTGTATTGTGTATTTTTAAAAATATTTTACTTTTTAGCTTTGATAATTATAGACATCCCCATAATCTAGCTAATATATTTCCCCAGCTACAGCGGTGAAAACAAGAAGGAAAACACACATAATCCTTTCGTCATTTGTCCCGCTCGTGGGAAATCTTGCCCCACCACGCTGCCCCCAGGGGCGTCGCTAGACCTTTTTCCGTGGGGGGGGGGGGGGGGGTGTAGAGGCCAACGATTACCGACAAAACTAGCGACCAATTACCGACAAAATTACATGTCCAATATCTACAAATTTAACCCTATAAACCCGGGGCCGAAGGCTAAATTGTTTTTCCTATGGACTATCTATAGTACTAGCATATGCGCAAATGGTCATTTTCCTCGACGACATAAATATACGAATTATTTCGTCAACTTAGTCAGCATGATAGCTGATATATTTTAATGCAGGCGCAGAGCTAGGATCTTATTTTAGGGAGGGCGGTAGTGAGCAAGCGAATCACTTAAAGAACGCTCATTAGGGGGTGTGGGTGATAGGCCTCTAAATTATTAGGAAAAGAAGACGATTTATTGTACCTTTCTCGACTGTTAATCCTTGTCTGAATGAAGTTCCCCCCCTCCCGCGCGAAGCGTGAAAGCTTTGACGTTTCATTAAATTATTATGAAAAGAAGACGATTTGCTGAACCGTTCTCTACTGTTAATCTTTGTCTGAATTCAGTTTCTCCCCCTCCCGCGTAAGTTTTGGCGTTTCATTAAATTATTAGAGAAAGTCGACGATTCGTTGAATTGCTCGACTCTTAATGCTTGTCTGAATGAACTTTCCCCTCCGCGCGAAGCGCGGAAATTTTGACGGTTCATTAAATTATTAGAGAAAGAAGACAATTCGTTGTATCGTTCTCGACTCGTGTAAATGAAGTTTTCTCCCTTTGCGCGAAGCGCGGAATTTTTGGCGTTTCATCACAATATAGAGAAAGATAGACGATTCGTCGTACCGTTTTCGACTCTTATTACTCCCTCTTCATCTGAATTCAGTTTCCCCCTCTCGCGCGAAGCGCGGAAGCTTTGACGTTTCATTAAATTATTAGAGAAAGAAGATGATTCGTTGTACCGTTTTTGACTCTTGATAAGCCCTAATTGTCTGAATTCAGTTTCCCCATTCCGCGCGAAGCGGGGTTTTTTGGGGGGCGTTTCATCACAATATAGAGAAGAAAGACGATTTGTCGTACCGTTGTCGACTCTTAAACCTTGTTTGAATTTAGTTCCCCCGAAAATTTTAAACCTCTGATTTCTTTAGCTGATATTAAAGGAAAGTGAAACTTCGAGAAAATACAAGTATTGTAGTTGTCACAGCGTATAAAAAGTCACAGTTCGTAGTGAAAAAAAAAATTGTCGGCCGACCGACAATATACATCTCACCGACTTCAAACTTCTGCATTGATATAGTTCACGAGGATCGAGCAAGAATACCGACACAGCTGGCCCGACACAGCAACATATTTATACGTGTCTTTCTTGCTCCCTCGACGAGACGACTCCACCCAACAACCCCCTTCTCTCTTTTACTCCCACTCCTCGATCCTCTCTCAGGCTCTTACTACTCCTCTCTCTCCTCTCTTTCACCCCGTTTCTTTTGTTTCCCTTTTACTCTTTTTTTCTCTTTTTTTTCTCCCTTTTCTTTCTTTTCCTTTCTTTCGTCTCCTCCCTCTTTTTCTTTTTTCTCTTTCTTTCTTCTCTTTCCTTTCTTTTCCTTTCTTTCCTTTCTTTTCCTTTCTTTCTTTTCTTTTCCTTTTCTTTTTTCTTTTCCTTCCCTTTCCCTCTCATTTCCCCCTCCCCCTTTTCTCATTCCCCCCCGACAATATCTCGACAGGTGGGGGGGGGGTGTCGCACCCCACACCCTCCCCCCTTTAGCGATGCCCCGGCCTATACCGGTCATTTTCGTACCGTTTACCGTCCGTACATCCAGGCGCGGATCCAGGGGGGCGAGGTGGTAAATGCCCCCCCCCCCCAAAAAAAAAAAAAGGAGAGAAAAGAGAGAGTAGGAAACGAAGGGAAAGGTAAAGAGGAGAGAAAGGAAAGAAAGAAAGGAGAGGAAGAAGAAAGAAATGGAGGAAAAGAAGGAAATCGGGGGCCTTGCTTCCACCCCCTCCCCCATAAAAAGAGGAGAAAAAGGGGAAAGAAAAAAGGAGGAAGAAGAAAAGTATAGAAAAGGGATATCAGTTGCGAGTTTCCCGCCAACAAGGTTTGGATCGAAAGGCCCTTGCCTCCCCCCTCCCCTCAGCAAAAAAGAGAAAGGGAAAGAAAATAAAGAGGAAGAAGAAAAAACAAGGGGGAAAAGATACGCAAAAGAAAGGAGAAGAAAAAGAAAAGAGAAGAGAAGAGACAAGAAAGAAGAGAAAAGAAACACAGAGAGAGTGTAAAAGGAAAGCCCCCCCCCCCCCCTCCCTCCCACTCCGGGGTCGGAGGGACCGAATTCGTGTTCCCAAAATCTCCGGTAAAGGAGTACTTTTCACGCAACAAAGTCCGGCCCGTAATACACACAAATCTGGCCCGTACTGACTTTACACACCGGAGATAGAGGGGTGCTTTCAAAGAGAGGGAAATGCGTACGCGTACTCTAGATAACACTGAGTGGGGGGGGGGGGGGGGGGGGGGGGGTCGGGTGAAAAAGGTGGAAAGACAAGGAAATGGCGCTTAGTGACAGTAACTTTCGAGCCACGGAATCAAAGTTAAACGTTAAAAAAGCCCCTGCGATGCAAAGTCAATTTTGTAATTAACGGTAGGGGGCCGCTTCTCAACTCTTATTTTGCCCTTCATTTGGCTTCAGCTCATATAAACTCGCTTGACGGCTTGAGCGTGTATTTGAGCTCATGTTGGTAGTAATCATGGACAGGGGCGGCAATCCTGGGCCCGATAGGAGGACACGTCCCCCATGAAATTTAGAAATATAGCTAGAAAGATATATAGCATTCAACATTGCAAAGTTTTGCTTGGTCGCTACGCCCCCTCGCCCAATAACACAAAACTATGTATGATATGACACTCTGCCCACGCTTCCGGCCGTGATTTATCATGGTTGTTGCAATAATTTTTATTATTTACTATTTCTACTAACATTATTGTGTGCTATCACAATCATGATTGTTTCATTTTCCCTTTAAAGCAGGCGCGTAGCCAGAGTCGAGAATGGAACAACGAATCGTCTTCTTTCTCTAATAATTTCATTAACTATGAAAGGTCAAAGCTTACCCGCTATGCGCAAGAGGGGATGGGGGATGGGAACTGAATTCAGACAAGGATTAATAATCAAGAATGGTACAACAAATCCTCTTCTTTCTCTAATAATTTAATGAAACATCAAAGCTTCCACGTTTAGCGCGGGAGGAAGGAAACTGAATTCAGACAAGGATTAACAGTCGAGAAAGGAACAACGAATCATCTTCTTTCTCTAATAATTAATTAAAGGTCAAGGCGAGGGGGAAAACTGAATTCAGACAAGGATTAAGAGTCGAGAATGGTACAATAAATCGTCTTCTTTTTATAATAATTAATGAAAGTTCAAAGCTTTCGCGCGTAATGGGTGTGGGGGGGGGGGGGAACAGCGAGCTGCCCGAATATGAATTTTTGATATCTTTTCTCGTTTATCTTGGTGATAAATAACACTTTCACAAAATACATATTATGCTCAAATTTTTGCTCGCTCGTTTCGCTCACTAGCCGAATTGTGAACTAGAAAAATCCCTTTTCGGGCAAGAGGCTTTAGCCCCCCCCCCCACCCCCCCGATGAAAATGTCAAAAAAATGTATATTTTAAAAACGGGGAATGTTTATATCGGACAAGAGACGTTAAGTGAGCTTGCCCCCCTTTCCAAAATTGTGCCTGCTTGTAGGTACCGGTATTGTGCTTCTAATATGACCTTGTCAGTATTGGTATGTTGAGTTGAAAAAATGGTCTGCGCATTTTTCAAATTTCCGTTCCCCCCCCCCCCTATTGGAAAATTCTTGATCCGCGCCGGGGCGTACTAATGGGGGGGGGGAGGGGGGGGGGGAGGTAGGTAGATACTAGGCTTATGGTCAGGTCCAATCCCGCTCAATAATTTGTAGGTCCATAAGTCCTAATACAAATTACTTTCTACAAACAAATTATTGTCGTATAAACAATTACAAGTTTCTTAAATAGCAAGCGAAAATGGATAATGGGCCTGCTTGGCGTACTTAATATCTCAGTGGCGTAGCCTGGATAAGATCAGTCGGGGGCAGGGTGGTGGGGCAAGATTTCCAACAAGGAGGACAATTTACGATAGTACTACATGTGTGTTATGTTTTACTTTTTTTTTCGTCACCACATGAGCTCTATATAATTATCAAAGATAACAGATAAAATATAACTACTTTAAAAAGAGACAACTATTCAGGGCTATATGACGCCCCCCTACAGGACCAGGAACTTAGCCACGGGGGGGGGCAACTATTAAGAATAACGATTCTATACTTCTATTATGAATAGCGAACCTCATTTCTTTTCATGAATATCGACCTTCATTTCGTATTATGAATAGCGAACCTCTTCTCCTATTATGAATAGCGACCCTCTTCTCCTATTATGAATAGCGACCCTCTTCTCCTATTATGGATAGCGACCCTCATTTCTTATTATGAATAGCGAACCTCATTTCGTATTATGAATAGCGACCCTCATTTCGTATTATGAATAGCGACCCTCTTCTCTTATTATGAATAGCGACCCTCTTCTCCTATTATGAATAGCGACCCTCATTTCTTATTATGAATAGCGACCCTCATTTCGTATTATGAATAGCGACCCTCATTTCGTATTATGAATAGCGACCCTCTTCTCTTATTATGAATAGCGACCCTCTTCTCCTATTATGAATAGCGACCCTCATTTCTTATTATGAATAGCGACCCTCATTTCGTATTATGAATAGCGACCCTCATTTCGTATTATGAATAGCGACCCTCTTCTCCTATTATGAATAGCGACCCTCTTCTCCTATTATGAATAGCGACCCTCATTTCTTATTATGAATAGCGACCCTCATTTCGTATTATGAATAGCGACCCTCATTTCGTATTATGAATAGCGACCCTCGTCTCTTATTATGAATAGCGACCCTCTTCTCCTATTATGAATAGCGACCCTCATTTCTTATTATGAATAGCGACCCTCATTTCGTATTATGAATAGCGACCCTCATTTCGTATTATGAATAGCGACCCTCTTCTCCTATTATGAATAGCGACCCTCTTCTCCTATTATGAATATCAACCCTCTTCTCCTATTATGAATAGCGACCCTCATTTCTTATTATGAATAGCGACCCTCATTTCTTATTATGAATAGCGACCCTCTTCTCCTATTATGAATAGCGACCCTCTTCTCCTATTATGAATAGCGACCCTCTTCTCCTATTATGGATAGCGACCCTCATTTCTTATTATGAATAGCGAACCTCATTTCGTATTATGAATAGCGACCCTCATTTCGTATTATGAATAGCGACCCTCATTTCTTATTATGAATAGCGACCCTCATTTCGTATTATGAATAGCGACCCTCATTTCTTATTATGAATAGCGACCCTCTTCTCTTATTATGAATAGCGACCCTCTTCTCCTATTATGAATAGCGACCCTCTTCTCCTATTATGAATAGCAACCCTCTTCTCCTATTATGAATAGCGACCCTCATTTCTTATTATGAATAGCGACCCTCATTTCTTATTATGAATAGCGACCCTCTTCTCCTATTATGAATAGCGACCCTCTTCTCCTATTATGAATAGCGACCCTCTTCTCCTATTATGGATAGCGACCCTCATTTCTTATTATGAATAGCGAACCTCATTTCGTATTATGAATAGCGACCCTCATTTCGTATTATGAATAGCGACCCTCTTCTCTTATTATGAATAGCGACCCTCTTCTCCTATTATGAATAGCGACCCTCATTTCTTATTATGAATAGCGACCCTCATTTCGTATTATGAATAGCGACCCTCATTTCGTATTATGAATACATGACATAACCTTCGCAGAAAGCCGCAGACGAGGGTCATGCAACATGATGCCCTCCACCTTAACGCTGTTCCATCAATGGTGTTTGGATAACGGTCTTCGCATCAACTCGTCAAAGTGCAAATCGATGAGAGTGTCCTTCTCACGGACCGAACTTCCACCTTTGCATCTTGAGCTAGATGATACAACTCTGCAGGAAGTGAAAGAGCTCAAGCTTCTGGGTGTCATACTGCAGCATAACCTACGTTGGGACAGCCACGTTCGTGATATCACAGGAAGGGCATCGCGAAAATTCTACATTATTCGGGCCCTAAAGCGTTATCGCGCCCCTGTGGAAGATCTCCTCACAATTTACACGTGCTACATTCGACCTGTGCTTGAGTACTGTGTTCCAGTTTGGAATTCATCCATTACATGTGAACAGGCCAATGATATCGAGAGAGTCCAGAGGAGAGCCCTCCGTATCATTTTTCATGGTCGATACCAAAGCTATGAACATGTCCTCCAGATTTCAGGTCTGCAATCCCTCTCTGACAGAAGGGAACATTTGTGCCTAAGGTTCGCAGAATCGCTCTACAAGCACTTTCGCGACTGGCTTCCAGAGATGCAGAGCACGAATCGACGATTGAGACACAGTGATAGATTGAGAGACTTTAAATGCCGAACAGAAAGACTGAGACACAGCACTCTTCCTTACTTGGTAAGGACTCTGAACGAACATTTTTTCTGATGCCAATAATTTTGTATGCCTGATATTCACTTTACTGTAATATAAAATGTAAAATACACTCCTTGTGGGGAGTATTTGCCAGTAATTGTGCAATAGGTATTTAATCATTGAATTTTTATATCAATATTTTCAATTATTTCATATCTAATTGTGATTTAAAATGTATATATTAATAGCATTGAATTTTAAAGAACGAGTAATATTTGAATATTAATGAATTCACACCGAACACCTAGTACTTAGCCAATAGGTTTTTAATCATAGAATTTTTAAATCAATTTTTTCAATTATTTCATATTCAATTGTGATTTAAAATGTATAGTAATAGCATTGAATTTTAAAGAACGAGTAATATTTGAATATTAATGAATTCACACCGAACACCTAGTATTTAGCCAGTGCAATATGTTTATTTTAATTTTTTTATTATCAACAAATTTCAATATTCCTCGCGAATTTACAATGTAATTCACTTTATTTCTTAATCCATCATGAAATCCAATTTCAAGATTTCCAATATGTTTTACCAATGACAAAAAAATCAACCCTTCGGCATGCCATATTCGTAATAGTAATGGTTTTAATGATTAATTTCAATAGTATATTTTTAGAATGTTTCAGTTAAGAATTTCATGCTTATTAATTGAAATTAATGATAGTTGCCATTATAATTGTCATTTGATCACTTTTATTTGTATTTCAATGTTGATTGCCTAGACTGTTTTAATATATTATTGTATAATTGCTTTTATCATGTAGTATATACATTGTAAACTTTTGTAACCATTGCAATTCAGTCTTTGGACTGCGAGAATGGATAATTATCAATAAAATCCTTCAATCAATGAATAGCGACCCTCTTCTCTTATTATGAATAGCGACCCTCTTCTCCTATTATGAATAGCGACCCTCATTTCTTATTATGAATAGCGACCCTCATTTCGTATTATGAATAGCGACCCTCATTTCGTATCATGAATAGCGACCCTCTTCTCCTATTATGAATAGCGACCCTCTTCTCCTATTATGAATAGCAACCCTCTTCTCCTATTATGAATAGCGACCCTCATTTCTTATTATGAATAGCGACCCTCATTTCTTATTATGAATAGCGACCCTCTTCTCCTATTATGAATAGCGACCCTCTTCTCCTATTATGAATAGCGACCTTCTTCTCCTATTATGAATAGCGAACCTCTTCTCCTATTATGAATAGCGACCCTCTTCTCCTATTATGAATAGCGACCCTCTTCTCCTATTATGAATAGCGACCCTCATTTCGTATTATGAATAGCGACCCTCTTCTCCTATTATGAATAGCGACCCTCTTCTCCTATTATGAATAGCGACCCTCTTCTCCTATTATGAATAGCGACCCTCTTCTCCTATTATGAATAGCAACCCTCTTCTCCTATTATGAATAGCGACCCTCATTTCTTATTATGAATAGCGACCCTCATTTCTTATTATGAATAGCGACCCTCTTCTCCTATTATGAATAGCGACCCTCTTCTCCTATTATGAATAGCGACCCTCTTCTCCTATTATGAATAGCGAACCTCTTCTCATATTATGAATAGCGACCCTCTTCTCCTATTATGAATAGCGACCCTCTTCTCCTATTATGAATAGCGACCCTCATTTCGTATTATGAATAGCGACCCTCTTCTCCTATTATGAATAGCGACCCTCTTCTCCTATTATGAATAGCGACCCTCTTCTCCTATTATGAATAGCGACCCTCTTCTCCTATTATGAATAGCGACCCTCATTTCGTATTATGAATAGCGACCCTCTTCTCCTATTATGAATAGCGACCCTCTTCTCCTATTATGAATAGCGACCCTCTTCCCGTGTTATGAATGGCGACCCTTATAAGTAATGAACCTTATTTCGTATTATGAATAGCGACCCTCTTCTCCTATTATGAATAGCGACCCTCATTTCGTATTATGAATAGCGGTCCTTATGATTAATGACCCTTAATATGAATTATGAATAGCGACCCTCATCTCACGTTATGAATAGCGGTCCTTATGATTAACGAACCTTATTTCTTTATGAATAGCGACCCTCTTTTGCCATTATGAATAGCGGACCAGGAAGTACGGGAATTTACACGTTATGAATAACGGTCCTTATGAATAGCGGACCTTATGAATAGCGGTCCTTATGAATAGCGAATAGACCCCCCCTGGAAAGCTGAACCCTTACAAACACATTAATGGGTTGGCCACTTGGCCTGTATGGGTCAGTGATTCTACAGTATAGAGATTACCAGGGTCTTTTAATAGAACCATAGAAATCAATGAACAGGATGGATTTAAAAATCCTCTCTTCCTAGAAATATTGACTGCTTCTTATTAATTGAGAAAAGGGTAGGTGGGTACTGTCTACAGACATGGCTTAATCTAATCCTAAGACTATAGAGTGAGTGGGCATGTACTTTACATTTACCATAACCCTGTACAAATAGTACATTTACAATACCTACTCTGTCATTTCTTAACCTTTAGTGGGTGCACTTAAACCCAATTGAAATTGACATGATTAGGTACAAGGTACAATTCACTAGGGATTACAAGTACTTTGCTGCCTGAATAGACTTGGATCATGAAAAGAATTAATTGCTAGCAGACTTTGAAGTGACTTTGTCCATGGCAAGTGTTATTTACATTGTATATTACATGTAGTCTCCACAAAATCTTTCAAACAGTTTTTTAAAAATTAACTGGCAGACTGTAAAAAAAATCAAAGAAAAAATGATCTCAATCACTGATATACATCAATCTTTTTCTACTTCTTCAGATGGCATATTGAAATGAGCCCTTGCTGATTTTAAAACCCAACCTATCCACAATCAGAAGAGCTCCATTAATCATTTTCATGGCCAGATATAAGATAGCATACTGTGGCTTATAAACCATAAAAGTCGAACAGATATTTCCCTCAATATAATTCCTCTCCATGATCAATGATCTTTATAATCTCACAATACACGTCCAGTCTTCCGGAGCAAATTCCTTTAAAAATCAATAGTGTAGTGACCTATTGTCTACTAGTGAACTAATCCCCAGTCTGCCATTTAATGAAAAGGAATCAACTACCATACCAGCCGAGGCTACTGGATATTTTCATCTTTATTGTATGTACTATTTTATAACCTT
The DNA here is from genome assembly GCA_035222895.1 of Strongylocentrotus droebachiensis. Taxonomy (NCBI): domain Eukaryota; kingdom Metazoa; phylum Echinodermata; class Echinoidea; order Camarodonta; family Strongylocentrotidae; genus Strongylocentrotus; species Strongylocentrotus droebachiensis. The sequence continues at coordinate 87,565 of JAVYIG010000770.1, read as the reverse complement.
CAAAGTTATAATAATGTCTTGTTTACACAGGGTAGGTAGCCTCATCAAATACTGTTCTCCCTGAGGGCTCAAAATCATTATTATTATTCCAGCTTTGACCGAGATACCATGCAAAGTTCAAAATGATTTATACACAATGTACCAGGAAGTGAAAACAAGCTAATTATACATGTGGCTGTTGCTTGGTAGAAAGACATTTTACTTGTATGTGTACCAGCAACACTAGTATACAATGTAGACCTACATGCACATGTATGTTTTTTGCTATCTATACATGTATGTGCATTCCAGCTCTAGATTAGTTACTTAAGTAGCTATGTCAAGTAACCTTGTTTAAAGAGACAAATTTGACATTTTCATATTGCTACATGCATGTACGTGTGTACTACTATGACAGTTTTAAAAGGGTTTTGAATTTGTTTTCAATTTATAACTCATATTTTCATAATTTGTTATTCATTTCAACGTCCTCATTGTAACCATATTTTTTTCTTCAAATCATTCAAAAGATGGGCTGTTAAAATAATTATTTAGATGATGTAACTAAAAGTGCAATTCCATACCATTTTTATTTTTAATGAGCAGAATACAAATCTTGACTGGTAATACTATTTCAGCTCCACAAAATAATGTACAATAACATGTACACCATAGATCAAAAAGTCTCGTCTATAATATAAGAACATCTCTTGTTAATATCTAATAACTGTTGGTCATCACTTTAAAGTTGGAGTATGCATGACCTCAATTGAGAACAAAACCACAACTTAAGTCAGATTACGATATCTAAAACATTCGATTATCAAAGCAGTCACAACATAAAAACAAACCATATATTTATACAAATTAAAGCAAAGTTTAGTACCTTCCAAAAGTAATTTCTAACCCATCTTTTCTTCAGTAGAGACTAGCACATTTAACTTTCATATAGCCGATAGGCCTTTTGCTCGCCAGCCAATGAATTCTTCAACATAAACAGTCTAACTTTTAAAAATCCAATTTATCCAAATCTATTAAAAAAACAAAATCTAATTTTAAAGAGAAAAAAAATCCTAAGAGAAGAGGCGTGAATATTCACTTCTGAATGACAAACGCCTTTAAACTAAAACAACAACAACCATCTTCCTTTCAACTTGGCTCTCTTCAAAAGACAAAGGTCGATCATGAAAACTTCCAAAAGATGTTTGATTACCAAGTCAGTCATCTAGTTGGATACAATGATGTACCAATATACTGAAATCACATTACTCACCTCAGTTTATGATAAATGGGTGCCTGAATAAGCCAGGCCTTACATGCTGTGGCCCTGACACAGATTTTGAAATACTGAGTTAAAACATGAAAGTTTCCTAATTGAGGGAAAAACTTTAGAAGAAGAGTTATTTGACAAAAATAGAGGGTCTAGACCAGGCCTTCTCAACTGGCGGCGCGCGCGCCACTCGTGGCACTTGCGGTCAGTCAGTGTGGCGCGCGGCTGTTCCAAGAAAATTAATAAAAATTACAAATTAAAGAAAGAACAACATTAAAAAATTATATTTTAAAATAAAAAAACTCAGAAAAATCTTAAAGTCGCAGTCGAAGTTGAGCCCAAAATGTAAGGAAGCCATTTTGTTTGTTTGATTTTCACTTCATTTTGACATTTTCCGTGTTTATTGCCAAAAAATAACTACATTTAAATTAACTTCCAGTGTAGATTTTAGCCAGGAATTGTAATAATTATTTCACATCAATATGAAATTATGATTGATGTTTTACGGAATAAAAAGGTGTTAAAAATGCCACATCTGGGCCTTAAAAAAGCCCCAAAATCCACTAGCTTCAGGGGGCTTTGCCCCCTGGACCCCACCCGGTATCAGCTCGGTCGCTACGCTCCCCCGTAACACAGTCACCAAACATACAGGTTGGCACTTCAACCTCAATTCATTTTTGTTTTGGCGCTTCTAATAAACTAGTTGAGAAGGCCTGGTCTAGACTAGTTATCTTCTGTAAGACTTAATTATCTAGAGTATTTTTCAGACAAGACAACTCAGTTCAGTTTATGGTAGACGTAGATACAGTCTCAATCAAATAGGTGTATTCTGCAATTAAGCCTAAAGTTTAAATAAAGAACATTCTTTCTTGAGTTTCTTCACATATTGAACGAGTAGAAAAATCACATGTTTGGCAAATCCTTAGGCTTTAGTGGCTACTACGCTCGATCAGCTCGACCGACCACATAAGAGTGGACGCGCCAAAGCTAATGGGAGCGGGCTAGACTCGGGGCTGGGCTTAGCTGAGCTGAGCTTACAGTTACAATTTAACTTCTGAAATTGCATCTCACAACCGAGAATAGCCATTAAAATTACATTAAAGTAAATGTTCCTTACCTCTCAAATTACAATCTGATAATGGTGTTCAAGACGTCAGAGTCAGTAGATGAGAGCGGACGACCACTGCACTAGCTTCTGCTCAAGTCAAGCTTCCATTTGGCTAATAATTAGAGACGCGGGGACCGTACTACCCACGCGACGCGACTAAACCAAGTGCAGGCAAAAAACACAATCGCACCTATTGTTAGTAGAACGTGGAAGCTAGTATAGGGAGGGGTGTGGCCGGGGCGTGTGCACTGGCATGACTGGAGATAGGAAAGAGGCTATAAGCTCCTGCTACCAGAGATTCGATCCTCCGCTATATGAATTTTAATTCCAATGCGACCATTGTTATCATTCTTCTTTTACTAATACATCCCAAACTAAGGGTTTGTGTTTCCCTTTGAACTACTTTGAACTACTATTAAGAATTGTTTTAGTGATATCATTGAGAGTTAAGTCTCGGCTGTACAGTGACAAATATACTGTTGACAACTTTAAAATACGTTTTGAAACTTTTCTTTTTAAAACAATTTCCGATGGAGCGCTAACTGCAAATTATGACTTCAGAAGAATACTGAGCATATTTAACTATTTTCTTCTTTTTTCACCCTCTCTCCATTCCAGTGCATATAGGTACATAGTTTGGTATGGGCTTTATAAATCGTTATTTAAAACTATACATTTATTTTTATTTTCATTTCATATTTTACCAAAAATGGCTCTTAAATTAGAGCGGTTCAAATCAAAGTTTGGTTAATTTGTGTACTTTTTCCTCCTAAGGAATGTCCTTTTGTAAAGTGCCCCCTTTTTGAGGGGAGGGACGATATACAGCCATTTTCTTCCTTTTCTCCCTATATCCGATACAACCTTATAGGAGTCATGAAATTGAATTATTGCCAGTGTTCATTTTACGCATCCAGGCAAGAAATATGGAGCCAATACATTGGGCTGACTTACTGCATTTGCCTTCATAATCTGACCTATAATGTTTACACATTAGGTGTGTCAAGTGACAATCCCCAAGCTTCCGAGTGAAACGTGAAACTTGATAGAATAATCCTTCTATGAGCTCATCAATCATCATATCATGAGCGTGTAATCCATGTCACTACCAAACAGGAACATACTTCATCGTAATTGTGTGCGCCTCTCTTTCCCTCTCTCTTGTCATAAACTTTTGCGCTCTACCGATAAGCCTCAAACTTTACAAATCGTTTTGTTTATTCTTTTATTCGAACAAAATCAATCACACTCACAACATCTACAGAAAATTATAAGACTGATTACAGGGTAGATTTTTTTTTTTTAAAGGGGATGACTGAAAGGGAGAAAAGAAACTATAGTTTTCCGGGGAGGGGGGTGATTGTCCAGGGGGTAGAACGAGAAACAGCAACAGAAATATCTTAATACCAACTATATACAACAATACAATACAGATATTGAATAGATAATGCTACGGGTACGGTACTCAGTCGAAGAAAATACCCCCACCCCCACATTACTATCACGAACTAGCCAACCATGAGAGATAAAACCCCACATAGCTCAGTTGGTTTCTGTTGAGGGGGCAGATTCCATTATAATCATGACGTGTACGTCGTGTATACATCCAACTCAAATCCTTGTAAGCAGTGTAAAAACTGCAGAAATGTGAACCGGACATTGACATTTTCGATTCATTTTAAAAAAAATGCAAAATGAAAGTACAAAGTAAAATTCATCTCCTCTCCCTCACCCGTCGCTTTCTTCTCCTATCCCCGATCGTGCATCCATCTCCTCTCCCTCATTCGTCATCTTCATCTCCTCCCCATCATCCGTCGCTTTCAGATCCTATCCCCAACCGTCACGAATCTCCCCCCCCCCCCCACCGTCACCCATCTCCTCTCCCTCATTCATCATCTTCATCTCCTCTCCCTCATCCGTCGCTTTCAGCTCCTATCCCCAACCCTCACCCATCTCCCCCACCCCCACGGTCACCCATTTCCTCTCCCGCATTCGTCGCTTTCATCTCATATCCCTCATCCGTCACCCATCTCCTCCCACCCCCCCCCCCCCCCCATCGTCACACATCTCCTCTCCCCCTCATCCGTCACCTTCATTTCCTCTCCCCCATCCGTCGCTTTCATCTCCTATCCCCAATCGTCACCCATCTCCTCTCCCAAACCGTCACCCATTTTTCATCCCCCATCTGTCACTTTCATCTCCTCTCCCTCATCCGTCGCTTTCATCTCCCATTTCCTCTCCCTCATACGTCACCTTCACTCCTCTCCCTCATCCGTCAACTTCATCTCCTCTTCCAAATCTTTCACTTTCATCTCAGTCCTCTCCCCGTCCGTCGCATTCAACTCCTCTTCCTAATCTTTCACCTTCATCTCAGTCCTCTCCCCACCGTCACCTTCATCTCCCCTCCCACATTAATATCGCCTTCATCTCATCTCCACATCCGTCACATTCATCACATCCGTCACATTCATTATCCTCCCCCTCATCCGTCGCTTTCATCTCCTTTACCACATCATAATTATTGCTTTCATCTCCTACCCCTCATCTCCGGCCTCCCATATTATTATCACCTTCATCTCCTCTCCCCTGCCGTCACCCATCTCCTCTCCCCCTCATCCCTCACCTTCATCTCTTCCCCCCTCATCCGTCACCTTCATCTCCTCTCCCACATTAATATCGCCTTAATTTCCTGTCCCCCATCCGTCATCTCATCTCCCCTACTGTCACCCATCTCCTCTTCCTTAACCGTCCCCGTCATCTCCTCACTCTCATCCGTCACTTTCATCTTCTCTTGATCCCTCATCAATCATCTTATTTTCATTTTCATCATCTGTGAAATTCATTTCCCCTTCCTCATCAAAATGCCACCACTCAATAACACTTATGATCTATATACCCCCAAAAGATTATTATAATCTAGTTGTTATCACTCAGTACTTCTCTGAGCTAATAAAATTCGAAGTGCGTGTATTTTAGTGATGAACTTAAAGCACAATATGTCCCCTCCCCACAATTAAAAAAAATACACACTCAGGAATATGATTGCCCCTGATTGATTGATTGATTTTTATTCGACAAGCTTCCAACATACAACAATATACAATAATAACAGATCAAAAATAAGTCAGCTTGAACAGGATAACCCACGAAAGCTCGAGAGCTTATTTCCAGTGGGGTCCCTTACAGACATGTATAAAATTAATAAGTTAAAATAGTAATATTTACAGACAGATAAGAAAATTAAAAGAACTACTTATTAAAGATAATAATAATAATAACAACATTAAACTGATGATAGAAATGATATTAAGTACAAGAAGAAAAAAAAGAAGGAGAAGAAGAAAAAAAGGAGAAGGAAGAAGAGGAAAATAATGATGAATTTGTAGAATTTCTATAACGTACGAAAACATAAGTATATACAACATGAAAAGGTATGAACCGACAGAAGAATAACAATTTCAATCATATAACATGTCATTCACTTCTCTTCTCTGACTGTCAAGTATTAGGTATTCCTTTAATTTCCTCTTAAAATGATCATAGTTTCCTATTTCTTTTACACCATTGGGAAGGGAATTCCAATGTTTTATGGCATTGTAATAAAACGAATTTCCAATACTACCTACTCTTTCTGGTAAGTTAAAGTTGAATCGTCTATTTCTTGTATTATAATCATGTACGTCAGTAACAAGATCGAAGTTGGATCGAATATAATGATTCGACCTAGTATGATATATTTTATGCACGTGATGCAATGCGAGTTGTTTTGATCTTTGGTCGACTTCAAGAAAACCAGCTTTAGAAAGTTCGCTGTAGCCAACATGAGTTCTTGGACCAGAACAGTTGATAAATCTCACCATTTTGTTCTGTATAATCTTCAACTTCTTTTGATCTGACTTGTTTATGTTACTATACCATGCAGGGTTAGCATAGTCAAATAAACATTGAATAAGAGCAAAACAGAGTGTACGTCTTGCTTTTAAATCCATACAACTTTGATATCTGTACAAAAATTTCAGACGAGAATTTGCTTTTTTTACAACTGATTCTACTAAAGATGAAAATGAAATTGCGCTAGCCAACTCAATGCCTAAATACTTCACAGACTCTTTTCTCTTGATTGCTTGATTATTGTGTGTCACTTTGAATTCAAATGACTTTTTAGAACTACTTTTAGAACAAAATAAAATGCTTTCTGTTTTTCCCAAGTGTAAAGAAAGCTTATTATCAGTCATCCAATCGACACACGTAGACAGCTGTTCACTGAGCTTTTCCTCAATATATTTAGGATCAGGATTTGAATAGAGTAGTACGCTGTCATCTGCGTACAATAATAGTTTGAAGTCTTTTATACAAATACACATATCATTTATATAACTTGAAAATAGAATTGGGCCTAAAATGCTTCCCTGAGGAACACCGCACGTTATAGGCATTAGTTTGGAACGAATATCATGAATGGCCACTACTTGGTGCCGATTAGATAAGTAGGATCTGAACCAATCTAAACTTGCCTTAGCAAAACCCATTAGTTGTAACTTCTTCAATAAGACGCAATGATTAACTGTATCAAAAGCTTTTTGCAGATCAAGGAGCACCATACCAACAAAGCGCCCTTGGGAAGTTTCTCTCCTCAAATAATCAGTCAAATGAATTAGACATGTTTCAGTCGAATAATCATGTCGAAAACCAGATTGAAATTCATAAATTATATCATTTTCTTTGAAGTATCTTTCAATTTGAACACAGACCGATTTTTCTAGAATCTTTGATGCTACGCTTAAAACACTAATAGGTCTCTAGTTGCTAATATCAGTTTTATCTTTCTTTTTATAAAGTGGAGTCACTTGTCTTTTGCTATTTTCATATCTTCTGGAAAAGTACTCGTCAAGATAGATAGGTTCATTAAGTAACTTAGAGGCTTAAATAAAACCTTCGCACCATCTTTTAGAAATTTAGCTGGAATCAAGTCTAACCCAGTACTTTTTGATACATTCAACTTACGTAACTCTTTGAAAACAAATTGTTCACTGATTGGTAATAACTCGAAGCTGTTTTCATGTACACCTTTTCTTTCGTAAAAGTCACGAATACAATCATTGTCTGCGCTGAAAAAGTCTTTGGAAGGGGGGAGTTTGTCTACTAATTTGGCAGCCACATTTGTGAAATGAGAATTGAATTCATCAGCGATGGCCATCTTATCATGACATAATTCCCCATCAATTTTAATGACAGATTCTTGTTCTTTTCGCTTCTTATTTTTCAATCCTAAGCTTTTTAGATTCTGCCAAAGTTTTTTCGAATCTTGTTTATTTTCTTCTATCTTGTTTTGTAAGTAATCGAGTTTAGCCTTTTTCACCTCTCTTTGGACCATATTTCTTAATACTCTGTATCTTTTATAGAGCTTCTCATCTTTTGCTCTTTTCCTCCATTTTTTGTATACTATATTTCTCTCTTGAATTAGGGAAAGAATATCTTTAGTCACCCAAGTTTCTGATCTTTGTTTTATTCTTATCCGTTTCAGTGGCGCTATCATATTCAAATTTGAGATAAAAACATGTTGAAATATTGACCATGCCTCATTTACATCTGTACAGTCAGTTATTCGTGACCAATCAACAACAGATAGTTGAAGATTGAAAGACTCTTCTGTATATTTTTCATGGATCTGATATCATTAGTCCTGTGATGACCTATAGCCAGTCTAACATTTTTCCGTGTACAGAAAGTAAAATAATGGTCGCTAATACCTAGATCAATGACACCACTTTGACTTATTTTATTTTCTTTGGTACAACCAACATGATCCAATAGAGAAGAACATGTAGGTGTAACGCGTGTTGCCTCTTTAATGAGTTGACTAAACCCATGAAGACTCAACAAGTCAATATATTTTTTAGCCAGTAGCGATTTGCGAAGAAGACAAATATTCATGTCTCCTAAAAGAATTATTTCGTCATCCTTCTTTAATGTATCAAGAATATTGGACAATTTCTCGATAAACAAATTGTTTTTCGGAGGTCGATACAGAACACCAACAACAATTGGTTTTGATCTTGGTATAAGCAAATTTATCCACAGGGATTCCGTATCTCCAGTACTTATAGCATCCATAATATTAAATGCAATATCATTTCTGATATAGAAACATACACCACCTCCAGAGCCAGAGGATCGATCATGGCGTATGATTTTATATCCGTCTATTTCAATTTCTTCATCATTTATGGAATTGTTTAACCATGTTTCAGTGAAAGCAATAATAGACAGCCTTTTTCTTTTAAAAAGAATTCTAAATTCCGATATCTTGTTTAGAATAGACCTCACATTAAGGTGTAAAAAATGAAGACCTTTAGCTTTAAACTTTTCTTCAAATTCTTGATAAAGAGAAGTGTTTTCATCTCTGAGGTTTGGCTGAATTACTCTTGCTATCGTTTCAGGTGTAACGCGCGTTATCTTAAAATAGTTTTCTTTTAGTCTATCCTCGTTTTGGCTTTCTATCTCTATACAATCGTCATTAAATAATGAGTCACAAAAAGATGGCAGACAACATGTAAAACAATTCCACTTCTCATCAGGGCATTCATAATATAATCTGCGGTACTCTGAAAAACTGATAGCTTGACAATTAGTGTGAAACCATTTTTTACAAGAAGAACACAGAAGGCCGTGTTGATTACATTTGACTGGCTTATCACAGTTCCCACAAGGGAACTTATATTTTCGACCGTCAACTATAATTTTCGGATCATCACTAGATTTTGTAAAGCAATGAAATGTCCTATATCAAGTGAGTTGCAAATAAAATGAAATGGTAATTGTAAGCTAGGTGCAGGGGGCACATACCCTGGGTGACTCTTGAAGGGGCACAAAACACTATATACAAATGCAAAAATGAAAGTAAATGTAGGCCCATATATAATAGAACAAAAGGAAGGAAAGAAAAGAGAAAGAAAGAAACAAGGTAAAAGTTAGCTGAATGTTCGCCTTTTATTTAAGGTTTACTTTACACTCTATATTCTCTCCTCGTCCGTTATTTTTTTGTTTGATTCTTCGCTTTCAATTCAATCTCAATTTAATTTAAATTTGATAAGGGTTTTATTCAAACATGTCTCGCAGCAAATGGCTGAATTACACATGTGTACATATATGGTGGTAAACTTAACAAAATGCATCTACACGTATAGCATGAAATATAACCATAATTTACACTTGAGCATAAAACAGCATACATTTTGATTAAATCGAATCATACGCTAAAAATAACAAAGAACATTCTATAAAAAGTCATATCCTTTAAAATGTTACATGAATCCAGCTTGATTGCCTTAGTAAATAAATTACAGCATTCCAAACTTTGAACAGTAAATTCTATGAGTAAAATTTCGTTATTAAAAAAAAGTACATTTTGCGACTTTTACATGAGTGTAAAACAGTATAAATTAAAAAAAAAACTCAAGATTTTGGCCTATAATTAGTAATAAAAATATGCCTGACATAATTTGACCCGATTAGTAATGAACATTTCAATTAAAAGAATCAATAGAGAAGCAATTCTTAATATGTGTACAATGTAATAATTTTACATGAAACTAAAATGGGTTCACTATTCAACAAAAATTATCTTGGTTTATCATGTATGTGTGGCTCCTTCTCCCCGGAAACCAATCTGACACAAGTGGGTTATGAACTACACTTTGTGCAAAGTCAAGGCATAGTTGCATGGTTTCTCCTCTGCGATAGAGTTTGTATGTTACATTTCTGTATGATTCTTCGCTTCAGTGGGATAATATCTACGCCTCCCCTAAATTATTAGCTTTCTTGTGTAGCGGTAGCGGATAGCCTATACTTCTGATGATGATGATTTTTATTCGACAAGCTTCCAACATACAACAATATACAATAATAACAAATCAAAAATAAGTCAGCTTGAACAGGATAACCCACGAAAGCTCGAGAGCTTATTTCCAGTGGGGTCCCTTATACAGACATGTATAAAATTAATAAGTTAAAATAGTAATATTTACAGACAGATAAGAAAATTAAAAGAACTACTTATTAAAGATAATAATAATAATAGCAACATTAAACTGATGCCTGATATTAAGTACAAGAAGAAAAAGAAGAAGGAGAAGAAGAAAAAGAGGAGAAGGAAGAAGAGGAAAATAATGATGAATTTGTAGAATTTCTATAACGTACGAAAACATAAGTATATACAACATGAAAAAGTATGAACCGACAGAAGAATAAAAATTTCAATCATATAACATGTCATTCACTTCTCTTCTCTGACTGTCAATAATTATGTATTCCTTTAATTTCCTCTTAAAATGATCATAGTTTCTAGTATTAGGTTATTTAAAAAAAATGCGTTATGCTGTTATCTGTGTAATATGCTTCCTATAATTTATAGTTGAATCGTTTTGAGTAATCTGACTGATTCTTTTCCTGCCCTATTTTTTGTTCTTAAAAAAATAAAATACAGTAACAATATAGTATATAGGAGAGCCTTTTTTTTTTAGGGCAATCCCCAGGCTTTGGTTGTTGGTCTTGTTCTCCTCTTTAGTCTAGCTTAACTTTAGAATACCCCGGCAATAGGGTTAATTTACATAAACGTCAAAGACCTAGGGTTAGGGTTAAAGTTAGGGCTAGGATTACGTTAATAGTGTTACTATAGCTTATAAGCTTCATTGGTGAAGTTTTTGGTACCCTACGAACGTTTGGTCAATTTTAGTGGTGGGGTATTTTAAAGTTGCTCCTTTTTCTTTTTTTGTATTCTATTTTTTAAAATAATTGTTATCATTACCATTATATTTGTATGCTCGCTTGATGTTTTTTTAATAAAAATTACAATAAATAAATTAGTGAATAGTCTATAGACTATAAGAAGCTAGCTCAGAGCTAGAGGGCAGCATACGAATTCCCGAGCGAACAAATTCGAGAAATACTGGGAAGTCTCGAGCGTTCATAGCAACGAGGACATTTCCTTTCTTCGTGATTGATTGTAACATTTCATGTAGGCCTAACTGGTAATTATATCTTTAATATTTCGATAATTTTTTGTTTAATAAATGATTTATTAATTTGCTTTTTTATAACATGCAAACTCCTAACTGCAATGGGTGCACCTAATCAACCAACTCTGTCTTGGATGCAGCCCCATGTGTTGAATTTTGTGTAGTTTTTGTCAATCGCAGGTCGAGCTTGAAATTTATTTATGAAATATGATATTGATTTCATCAAGCCTTACTTGGCACACACTAGACCGAAAACTTCCGTCTCTCTAATCGTCGGTTGTTCCACTGAGACTACGTCTGGCTCCACTAGACCTCTGATTATAGAGACTGAAGACTTATGGTTATGGCCTATCGCCCACACATAGGAGCATCACTATCCTGGCTGTGTAGTAAAAGCTGTGCTTTTGATTCTCAACATTTCAAACACCACTGTACAAAACTCAACTAATTTCACTCAAAATCAGTACTTTAGTGACAATTGATGACACCTAAATAGCAGTAAAATACATTTTTTTCAACTTACTGATGTTAAAAAGAATAATTTAAAAATTCAAATTGTAAGTCTAGTGTCAAAGTTTGCTTACAGCTGCATCGACATGATTGTGTACAGTCTATGCAGTTTTGTGTGGTGTGTATATTTGTGTATAGACTTCTAGGTCCCTGCCTCACAGCATAGATGCAGTGCTAGAGGTCAATACGCTCTAGCATTGACTCTCTATGCTTTGCTGGAGTGCTATCGCCTAGCTGTATCGGGACTGTACGATACGGGACTGTACGGAACAAATGGTTCGGTTCGACCGGACCGCGATGAATGAGATATGCAACAAGATTTTCACTCTTTACATCCTCATAAAACTGCTGCAATTATAATTAAGTTAAAAATAACATATATATAGCTTATTTGACTTGCGATAGCTTGCTCATTTAGATCCTAGATTAATGATTAATCCGAGAAAGTCTCGTCAACATCCGTCTTGGGTTTAGTTCAAGAATATTCATTTTTTCTTTTCGAACGTCCAATAGCTACCGTAGCTACGTACGAGTCAGTCCGGCTTGACCAACGAACTCCCACGAAACGAGTGCTCTGATTGGCCATTGGCTATGTTTTGGTAGGTTGACCCGGAAATATATCGGCGCGCCGGGTCATATAGCTCTATGTTCGAGTGCATGAACGTACTGTTTCACAGATCTGAGATACAAATTGGATAATTCATATAGAGTCTAAGTAGAGTAAAGGAGCCGGTAATCGGACAGCTCCAGTTTTCGGCCGATCCATTGGATGCATGGTAAAATCCCTTTAAAATACATCGCATAATAGCATATCACATATCCCACACATACCATACCATGCCAGAGTCACTGAAGAACCACATTTGCAATGGAAAATATATCCTAAAATATCACATTTTAGCGATGTAATCGGCGGTCCCGCTACCCAAATCTGAAAAATCGAGTTTCTTACGCGTGTATGTACGAAATATGGGTACCATAAAATGAGCTTTATTTCAAGTATTTTTTAGATTTAGAGCCCGATTTTGTGTTGGTCGCAAGCTCAAAAGTATCTCATCGCATGTATTAAATCAATGCAGCCGGACCCCACCACGCACACACGATATGTCCGTCTAATTCAGATCCCAACTTCCGATCACCGCTGTGCCTGTCTTCGGCCAGGCGAGCACCCGGGAGCTCCGGCCGCTTGTGCTATACATCAGCGCGGAAACGCACGGCGCGCATGAGCGCTTCCTATTGACTTTGTACATGCGTCCGAAAACTGGTTCGCTATGCCGATAACCGGCTCCAAAACAGTGAAAATTGAAATGAATATTGTCATGGCAATTCGTGATTTTTTTCTGGGATTCTTTTTTTGTTTAAATAATAATAATATTTACTTCATGATTTGAACAAGAAATGATAATAAATAGGAAGTAAAGAGTCCAAAAAATAGGATTTTGTCTTAAGTGGCCGAAAACCGGGTCCTTTACTCTAAGTCCGTAAATTATGTATTTAATATTAAGTTATCAAATTTTGATAACTGTAATTAGGACAAATGACATACCAACCTAATTTACATCTGATTTAGAAATCAGAAAATTAGATCTAAATAAAGAAAATCGGGGGAGAAATGTCGGGAACGAAAAGATGTTCCGCTGTGGCTATCTAAATTACCCCCACGGTACGAGATCTCTGGGTTACCGTCTGTATTGGGGAATGTCAACAAATGTCAGTTTTATTAAAGAAATGACCCAAATCAGACGGTTATTTCTGGCACATGCACACCAGCTAAGACAAGTGGTCAAAATGCTTATTAACCACTAGCGCCTCACATTGCACTTAGATTTAGATCTAGATCTATAGATTTATCTAATGTTCAAACTTAAAATTGAAATGGTTGTTGAAAATAAAATGTTTTTTTGTTGGGAAAAACTTTTGAGTTATTTACCTTGATTTACGTTGATGTTGGGTTTCAAGTATAATTACTTATTTACCCCTCTGCAGCAGGATTAATGTCTGTATGTACTGGGGATTTTGCCTACTGTATGTCGGAGCTTCAGACAATGCAATACTTAGCAAGGAAACATTTCTTTAGTTTTATTGATAGTTTCCATTAAATTAATATTCCAAATCCAAGGTCAAAATCAGTCAAGCAAAAAAGAAATCCTGCTGATATTTCTCGCTGTTGCCTAGGTTGTTCAGCGGTAGTCTCGGTAGATCTAGACTACCGTAGCTAAATAAGGGAGCCAGGATTCGTAGACTTGAGCATTTTATTTTTAGAGCTCCATTTTAAAAATGAAAAATAGATCAACATTGATTTCTCCATTTGTACATTGAAAGTGAAATATAAACATATTTGGGGGTATTTTTGCAACACGTACCTAAACTTAAAGGTAATACAAACTTTTGTGAAATTTTGAAAATGGCCGGATAGCGATTTTTTGTTGTTGTTGACATATTATATTTGAATTTCCCTGAGGATGTATTAATAATAAGCACTAGAAAATTTAGCTCTTAAAACACTTCTGCTTTCAACAAAAATTGAATATCAAAATTTACTGGTGCTCCCGGTAAATTTTGATGAATTTCAAATAGGATCTAGCGCCTATATGGCCATCCAATGGTAGCTGCGACCATGAAAATCTCAGAATGCAGTTGTGATATAAAATTTCCAAGCGGGAATAGCCAATCAGTCGATTATAGTCAAGAAATATTGTTTTAAAGCTAAGTAAGAGGGAGCTATACAATTTACAGAGTTTATTATTTACAATTTCATCACTTTAGAATCGATTTCAACCGTGACAATAATCACTGTATATTGTAGGATCGCATATGCTTCCAATATTTTCATTTGAACCAAATTCATGACCCCATACCAAAACTTTGTATTACCTTTAAGCACCATAACCTCATACTCACATAGCTATACATTTTAGACTTCTTTGTCTAGACGGTCAATCCAGAGTAGCCTTGTAGGTGTATGAAATGCTCATTCTTCCCTATCCTCGTTTGTCAGTATACTATTGGTGTAAACTGTCTACTATCTCATGTCCTTTATGTTCATGTGTATGAAACTACATTACACTCTTTTGAACACCTTTGTGCCTGAGCTTCCATGTTCCATGGGTGCTCTCACCTTAACCTAATGCTAATATTGTTTTCTTTCTTTCTTTTTTATTTTCTTCCTTGTAGAGGGGATTAAAAGAGAGGATCTCAGCTCAGATGATTTTACTTGGAGGAATCTCTAGAGAGTAATTCTTCAAGATGATGGAATTAAGTTTAAACCGAGTGGACTATCTCCAGGTTAGCAATACTGTAGTGTACATAGACTACGTTATTGTTTAATTTTTAGTATTTTAACAATATCAGCTCTTTGGAACTGGTTTTTCATTATAGTAGCTGTTGTTAACTCTTCAATTCTTTTTAACTTATTGTTTAGATGCTTTAAAGGGAGCATAGATATTCCTACATGACATGTACCACAATAAAGTGTTATTCATAACATGATTGTTTGTTTCTATATACCATGAAAGTACCTCTATAAGTGATTCAGTACATGTCTTTTTAAAACTAATCAGTAAACATTCCTTGTATTACACGTTCACACAACTTAAATGCATCATATGTATTCAAACCATTTTTATAATTTCAAATCTCAAATTATGAAACAAATAATTTTTTTAATTGAGTGCAGGTTGAAGAGCTTAAATATGTCTCTCTTCAAATGCAGTGCTTGAATAGTTTGGTATGAATATGAAAGTTACATCAGCTCTTGAATATGAATGAAGCATCTTCCATCTGATATTGGCCCTTTTCTAATGTCTTTAAACATCTGAATAATTTCTCAGATTAAAATTAACTCAACATGGCAGTTACAGAAGAACTGATTCCTTTATCAATATGTGCATGAAGATTGGACTTGTCTTCTCTCAGAGCATGATACTCACTGCTTTAACATTTGATTTGAGCATACATAAGTTGCATTGATATGACCACTTAATACATGTTTGAATTGCCAGGTTGGAGTGACATGCCCTCGTACGATGAGACTCCTACCAGAGAAGAAGGCCAAAGCTCCTCAGAAGGTTGCTGTAGCTGATCAGACCGGTGTTATTCAATGCTTTAATATCAAGAAAGGAGAAGCAGTGGTAAGGAACTTTTTTCCTTGTCTTTTACAATATCTAACAGATTATTTTACCAATAAAATTATATGTGTTGACAGTGACTATTTTTTTCTCTTTTAAATATCTTTACACTTATGATTTTTATCATTTTACTGTAACTTTCAAAACCACATTTACATTTGTCATATTAGCCATGTTATTGTTAAACAAATTGATTTAGGTCTAGTCTACTGAAATGTTTGAACAACCCATATATATGTCTTCAGGTTTATATCTCAACTTCATATTAACTATTTCTTCATAAGTGTTTATTCTAATGAAGAGCCTCTAGCTTGCCATATATATTCATGTAGAGCTTATTTCTTGTTCTTATATACAGTCAAACCTGTCTTAGTGGCCACCTCTTTATAAAGGCTGTAGTGATCATGCATATTGCCTCCCTCTAGAAAGAAATGTTTGTTGTAGAAACTGTCTAGAAAGACCACCTGTCACTGTCTACATTGGCCACTTTTTGTGTTTCCTGTGGATAGCCTTAATAGAAAGTCTTGACTGCATGTATCCCTTTTGAATTTAACTTTGACACAGAGTGCTTTCAAGACGCTACCAGGCCCTAAGATATCTCGTTTAGAGCTGGGTGGTACCCTAGGGTCGCTTGCAGACAAGGTCTTTGCAGCATGCGGATCAGAAATCAAAGGTTTCACGAAGAAGGGCAAACAATTTCTGGGCTTTGATACAAACCTGACAGAGAGCATCAAAACTATGTAAGTATAATATATCATCGTCTGTGAATACCATGATTTCAAATGTCAGATTTTACATGCAAGTAATATGATACAAATATTGCATGCTCCCGCGTTCAGTACAACAAAATCTATGAACCAACAAACTCAGAATTTCCCTGAGTGATATTATATTCCATCAAGGCCAGAGGCTGATTTTAAAATATAATGGCACAAGAGGAATTCTGAATTCGGAGGTGTTATACTGAACAATGCACTGCATGCAATGTTTGTTATATAAAATTGAGGGTATATATAGTTGCTATCTCATGCCTAGTCATACCATCTCAATTACATTCAGGTTTCCTTTGCACAAGATGTACGCAGTTAAGACAACGCAGACAATGGATATGCACATGGAAGAGAGGTGCATGCAGTCCTATTTATTGTTATACCATGCAAAAAAAATTATTATACTGCACATATACAACATTATTGAATGTTACGCGACACATTGTCTGCCAATAAGATACTTACTAATAAATGCCCTATTTCATATTGATAAGAAGAGAGAATAATCGGTCAGTCACTTGCAAACATGTATATTTAAGGACTATTGTTTCTTTCTTTGATTGTCTATAGGTGGGTATGTGGTAGCCATCTATTCCTTGGCGGTAACTACATCTTCAATCACTATGTGGATTGTAAGGATGAGAATTATTACCTATGCAGTGATCGCATCAATGACATCCTGTGTCTACCTTTGACACGGGTCAAAGAGGTCACACCAGTGCTAGCCTGCCAGGACCGTGTATTGAGAGTCATTGAAGGTTCAAATCTTCTGTATGAGGTGGAGGTTGCCGGTCCTCCTCAGTCTCTCTGTCTCTTTGCAGATGAAGGAGGTAGGTATAAAGAGAGGATACATGTTATAGAAGCTCTGTTCAGTTTGTCCTATTTCTACAAGGTTTCAATATCCATTTAGACAAGGCTTTTACTTTATTAACAATTGCTTGTCTTTTGATTCACCTGTGGACAATCAAGACATTTATTAAGACATGTATATATGGTTGTGAAGAAGGCAAAATATTGGTATATCTCTATTGATGTGTTGCTATAATGTGAACTTATATTTCAATATGATTATAAGTATTAGTGATTAACGATAGTCTATTTCAACTGTAGGGAAACTTTACGGACTGGTTCATGTGAGTCCAGACTCCATGGCCAAAATTCACAAAGGAGGTTTGTCGACAAACCTAGGTTTATCTTCGTCATATGACCCATTTTTTACGTGTTTTTTACAAACCTGGTTTGTCAAAACGCGTCATATGACGCACCAAAACCTAGGTTTGTTGACAAACCTCCTTTGTGAATTCGGGCCCATGACTATGATGGAACTACTCAATGATTGCATGAAAAGTATACATCTTTAAAAGGAATACGGTAAGTATCCAGCAATTTGATCATTTGATGGTATTATTTTTGATAATTTAATATTATCATCTTCTTACTGTTTATTCATGTGTATCTATTAGGTGAAGAAGGTGAAGATGTCTTATATGGAACGTCAGATGGTAAAATTGGTTTGGTTCAGTTAAACAGGTGAGTCGCTTCATTAAATACACACTTTATCTCTTGGTCAATGATATACAGTCAAACCTGCTTTAGTGACCACCTGTCTACAAAGACCACATTTTGTGTTTCCCTTGGACGGTCGCTATAGACAGGTTTGACTGAATATACTTGTTATCTGATACACATAACAAAATTTACTGTGGTTACAAGTTGTGCTTTATTCATAATCATTTCAATACTTAGGCTACAAATAATGTCCATTACAGTAGTTTTAGTATACAATGTCAATGTTTCTTAAAGTACAAGCTTATTGAATATGTTTAACAGCTAGTGTATTGATTTGTATTGGTAGTACTTACATAGATTTGTACTAATCATATATGGAGAATTGGGAACAGTTTATCATTGCTGTATCTTATTTCAAGATTGATGTGAGGCGATGAAACTGATATGTTAATGTAACATCACTTTGTACATCCCAAGTCAACTGACAAAACTTTAAACTTGATTCACACTCTCTGTATCGATCACTGTACTCATCAAGTATGCATACATGATTGTCTCTTCCTTTGATCCCTCTAGAATATCCCCCAGTCATAAATGGGAGATTCCAAATGAGAAGCGTAGTGGTGGAGTCCTGTGTATGGATAACTATGACATCACAGCGGACGGTATCTCAGATCTATTAATAGGACGGGACGATGGATTGGTTGAAGTCTATGGTTATAACGATGCTGATGAACCAATACTTAGATACAGTACGGTAAGTACATTTCTCTATGTAACTCATTCTAATTCTATCCTTCTGCACCTCAGAATAGTTTACTAGATCGATGGTGCATAACAAATGCTGTATTTTATTTAATTTTTTACTCTCAACTTATTCACTCAATTCAACTTAATCTACTAAAGGGCATGAAATTATGGCAGTGTTTATTTTTATCTTTCACAGTTACATTCTCACCAAAAACATCATGGTAATAGAATGAAATTGTATAAAGTAATATTCAGGCCACACAAACAGTTGTTACATTGTTTTGGAATACTTTTCATGGATATGTACTTCCAACGGTTCCTGCATGAGATTAATATTTGAGGTACTACATTGTAAAACGGTTCTTTTATGTAGTGTATATTTATTTCTTAATCTTTGATCTATATCTTTGATCTATATGAGGCAGGAAATGTTTCAAATTATACTGGTTAACTTGAAGAATTGTTGCACTTTTTTTATTGCCAACCTCATGGAAGAAAGCACATCTGCATGTAAATGAAAGTGAATTGATAAAAGATTATGGTTAAAACTGGTTCAATTCAGAAAAATTTGCATGAAAAACTATGTTGATGTGATTTTATGAAAATAATAAAAACTGATGAAGTTATCTGTTACTTTGTTTCAGACCTTATCTGAGAGTGTGAGTTCAATCCAAGGAGGAGTAGTCAACTCATCTGGGTTTGATGAAGTCATAGCATGTACATACGCTGGTGAGTAACAGATGACAACAATCTCAGTTTAACATTTGAAATATTGGTAATATTCTGGATTACCTAAGCATTAAACTGATGGATGTTTACGAAATCAAAACATTCCTATGCTAATACCCCAAGAGGAGTGTTTCACAAAGACTAAGATCAACTTTAAGTTGGATTTAATTATAGCAGGCTATTCATGCCACTTGTTTTCTCTCACCATTATGATCTTTAGATAATATTTTTTCCTTCAATAATGAAATATAAAAAATGTAAATTCTGTAGATTTGAGACCATGATTTTTACATCCCTTGAGAGATCGATGCCAGTAAATAGTGAGAGCAAACAGTGGCATGGACGACCTTCCATAATAAGTCCAACTTAAAGTCGATCTTAGTCTTTGTGAAACACTCCCCTGGACTATTGCTGGATGATGTGTTATTACAATTGGTGGCATTATTTTGTTCTGGTGAATTACTTTTATTTCTTTTGTTCTTTTGTTCTTTAAATTTTGCTTGTTAAAGTAAAATTCCAGATGTTTTAAACTGAAGGAAGATTTTTAACTGAATATGATGGTGTTTCTGTGTTCAGGATGGATCCAAGGCTTAACCACTGAACCAAGTTACAAGGTAGCAGGTCCAGGAGAAAAGGTTCAAGTCTCAGATGATACACAAGGCAAGATCTCACATCTTAAGTAAGTCTATATTCACTGTTCTTTGAATTTGATGTTCTTTTTGTTCTCGCTCAGTCTTTTTTTAATGTTTATTTAAAATAACAATCATCTAGGTAAGAACTTCTCTGAATACTTGATAAATTATGATGGATGACATTGAAAGAAACCCATATGCAGTAGTTAATGTATTTTAATTTGTGCATGTACACACCCATCAAGATTGTAGAGCATTGCTGAGAAAAACCTCCTGTTTGACATATCATACCAGGATGGCCTGATGATATACACTGGCATTAACACTACAGACTACCATTATAATCTTCAGTATTGAATGTCATTTTTCTAATTTATGTAGAATCATATGGTAAAACAATATAGATACTTTCATTATATGAGAAATTTCAATTTGTCTGTTGCTATATACAACAGATTGAAATGTCAAATTTAGGTGAATCTTTAAGTTATGATTGATAAGCTAGGTATATGTGTTGTTTTCTTTCATATCCAAAGAATTTTTTGTTAAACCTAGTGTTGTCCGTTTTTTGCTTTGACCATCCTGTCCTTGTATCTCCCTACAGGACTGAGTTAGAATCACTTCAGAGTAAGGTGATGCAGGAGAGAGAGAAGTATCATTACCAAGCCATGAATACCAAGGCCATCTCAGCTGTCCCTCAGTTTAACATCAACGATCGTTTCTCTCTCAATCGAGATGATGCCAGCTATACACTCAGTATTGAAGTCCAGGTTGCTATTGACAATGTTCTCCTTCAGAGTGATGTTCCTATTGATCTACTGGATACAGAGAAGAACACAGCTGTAGTCAGCTACAGTGCCTGTGATACTGAGGTAATACTTTCAAGATTCTGTCAATTAGTGGTGGGAGTCAAACCAGGATGGAAATTACCTTCTGGTTTTGGCTTATGGTCCGGTTGCATGTTTAATTTGTGAAGACTGGCAAAACAACACAGATAAAATTGTCATAACACCTATGATCAATGGCAAATTGCACTTTTAAAGTTCATGTTTATTTCTTTACCTATTTTAGATCTTACAAGGTCAATATATATTTCATGTCCTATTTTCTTTATTAGTAATGGAGGTCAGTTGATTTACATTAAAAATTCACTATTTCATTGAATGATGATAAAACTTAGAGCAGGCAGAATTGAGAAACAGAAGTAGGTGTTCCTACCTACAGTTTATAGCTATTAAAGGAAGTATCAATAATTTAATGTTTTTAAGAATTCTTTTTTTTACCTGGGTTGATATCTATCAAAGTTTATCAAATGTTGGGGACATTATATATTTGAATATTTTTCAGCAATATTATTTTTGATAGATTAATAATCTTAGAGAATAACATTTTTTGCAAAGTTCTATATTTAAATTTGATCAATAATTTCAATTGATTATATAGTTAGCGTTTGACTTCTGTGCCAACCCTTTCGTTGTCCTTCTCTCTCCTTCTCTTTACAATAGAATGGGAACTTTTTACTAGCTACATACCGCTGCCAGGCCAATACAACAAGACTTGAGTTGAAGATCCGTAGCATCGAGGGTCAATATGGAACCTTACAAGCTTATATCACCCCTAGACTACAACCAAAGACATGTCAACTCAGACAGTACCAAATCAAGCCACTCTCACTTCACCAACGTACTCACATGCTGGATGACTCTAGGTAAGGTATACCTCATACAATCATCATAGAATAGAAACTCTCATTACAGAGCTAGAAAGCAAGTCAAAGATCTGTCAAAGATCATGTTTAAATAATTCATGGTCAGATGACACCAACATTTGGGATTAATAACAAAAATCTTCTTATTTATGATTCGATCAACTAATGATAATGTGATTATCATTCATACAGGCCGATGAATCAGTTGAAGCTGACCGGTCAGTTCAGTCTGGCCGAGATTCATTCCTGGGTGTCTTATATAGGAGATTTGACCAGCTAATAATGTGATTATATCATTCTTACAGGCCAATGAATCAGTTAAAGCTGAACGGTCAGTTCAGTCTGGCCGAGATTCATTCCTGGGTGTCTTATATAGGAGATTTGACCAACTAATAATAATGTTATTATTATTCTTACAGACCGATGAACCAGTTGAAACTGACCGGTCAGTTCAGTCTAGCCGAGATTCATTCCTGGGTGTCTCATATAGGAGATTCAATCAGCTAATAATAATGTTATTATCATTCTTACAGGCCTATGAATCAGTTAAAACTGACCGGTCAGTTCAGTCTGGCTGAGATTCATTCCTGGCTGTCTCATATAGGAGATTCAATCAGCTAATAATAATGTGATTATCATTCTTACAGGCCGATGAATCAGTTAAAGCTGACCGGTCAGTTCAGTCTGGCCGAGATTCATTCCTGGGTGTCTCATATAGGAGATTTGACCAGCTAATAATAATGTGATTATCATTCTTACAGGCTGATGAATCAGTTGAAACTGACCGGTAAGTTCAGTCTGGCCGAGATTCATTCCTGGGTGACTCATATAGGAGATTTGACCAGCTAATAATAATGTGATTATCATTCTTACAGGCCGATGAATCAGTTAAAACTGACTGGTCAGTTCAGTCTGGCCTCGATTTATTCCTGGGTGTCTCATATAGGAGATTCAATCAGCTAATAATAATGTTATTATCATTCTTACAGGCCGATGAATCAGTTAAAACTGACCGGTCAGTTCAGTCTGGCCGAGATCCATTCCTGGGTGTCTTATT
Source organism: Strongylocentrotus droebachiensis (assembly GCA_035222895.1). NCBI lineage: Eukaryota > Metazoa > Echinodermata > Echinoidea > Camarodonta > Strongylocentrotidae > Strongylocentrotus > Strongylocentrotus droebachiensis. The sequence goes on along the minus strand of JAVYIG010000770.1, from coordinate 64,402 downwards.
GTTTACCTGAGATTCCAGAGAGAACACCCCCAGGAGATTCCATCAACTTTCATTTCCTCTCCACATTCCTTGATACACAACTAGATTGTCTCTACAAGTGAGTATTCAAATCACAGCTTATAATGTTTTATTCAAATGGCAATGTAACCTTTTTAAAAAGTCCATCTGTTTGAAATTAGAAAAAGAGGTGTCATGGTAATTTAACACAGCGTAACAAATTGCTCCCAGTATTATGTTGCAAACACAACAATAGCATCCCTTTTTCTCACCTGGAATATTCTGCAGAATACTGATACACAAGTCTTTGTACATAGGACATTAATGTATGATGTATCATATAAGGTGTGGAACCCCTTCAATGTTGGATCACAAAGATGCCCAAACATGAGAATGTACATCTTTATTGCATGTTACTAATTAAAATGATTTATGAAAATAATGTTCATATACTTGGGAACCTACAAAAACAAGCTATGCTTTCCAGTAGGTTCCTGTTTCATTTCATAATTTTGATCTTACTTTCGCAACTATGTTCTTTATTGTGCAAACAATTGTTATATGAAATGAAATAAAATCAATCAATCAATTAATCAATCAATTATCTTTCTGCTTTCATCAATGTAATTATAGTTTGTCTCTAGTTTACACCAACATGAAATATTTTGCAATGACCTTTGACCTCTTGTAGGAAAGGAGAAGGTGTGTTTCGATCAGACAACATCTCAACCATCTCGATCTTAAAGGATGTTCTTAGCAAGGAAGCTACCAAGAGAAAGATCAATCTCAACATCTCTTATGACCTAGCTGATGAGTCGGTAGCTAATACTCTCAGACGGATTCATCCTAAGCTTGAATACCAGCTGCTACTCGCCAAGAAAGTCCAGCTGGTTGATGCACTCAAGGTGAGTTTGACGAGCATAAACTAGTCCTAATAAGATAATGATAATAATGATGATGATGATGATGATGATGATGATGACGATGACGACGACGACGACGACGAGGACGACGACGACGACGACGACGACGACGACGAAGATGCTGATGATGATGATGATGATAAAGATTATGATTATGATGATGTTGATGATGATGATGATTGGTGATGCTGTTGAACGGTTGATGATGATTATGATGCTGATGATGATGATGATTATGATGATGATTATGATGATGATGATGATGATGAGAACAGTTCTTATAAAGCGCTTTCCACCAAAGTCTCTAAGCGCTAATCCAAGGACTGATTAGGGTATAGTATCTTTACTATAGCTGTTATGAAGATATATGTTTTTAAAATTAATCAGATACATGTATATCAAATCTTCTTTATCAAGACTCCTATTATTGATGACTAAATGTAAAAATGTAACTGGAGTTCATAATATGTTATACATGTATGTTGAGAAAGAAAGTGCAATTGTAAGCATGGAGGACAATTATCTGATTGGTGTATCCACTTTGTTCAACCAACCAGGAAGACTTACTATGTATCATAGTCTCCCTCATTTGCAATGAATTCACAAATTGAGTTATAGTTAAAATTTTGGCAAGCCTAACTTGATGTAGACTTTGTATTCTACAACCTTGTCATTAATATTAAAAGTGACCTGTATGGTAATATCCCATCAATTCAGCAGGAGCCTGATCTTGTATAAGCTTTACTTTTTATGTAAACTCCTAAATTTTACATCAGTTTTTATATCAGTCATATCTACACTTCTCCCAAGACACCTTCCTATTCATCGTACATCATTAAGTTATCTGCCTGTTTTTGTTGTGTTACTCTATACGTCAGTTTGTATGAATCTGAATTGTTTTTATGTAAATGTGGAAGAAATAAATTTCAACTTTAAGTATTAAGTATCAAACTATATTCTTACAATTTCCATATGGCATGAATACTCCCCAGGGAGTGGAGATGGTGCACTCATGCATGCATTAATGAATCTGATGATACATTAAGCCTTGTGTGTATCCAGGAGTATTGATTTTAAAAAATAAAAAATAGCAGTGATGTGTTTTATAAGGTAAGTTGTATTATTGCTTGTTGCCATACAGGAGCTACAGATCCATGAAGGAGACTTGGAGTTTATGTCTCCTGAATATCGTCAGATCCTGGAGGAGGCTGATACGCTCCAGCAGGAATACAAGAAACAGCCATGTCATCTAGAAAGACTCTACGGTAGGTGGTCCCATCCAATATCACAATGCATCCTTTGACTGTCATGAACATGATAACAAAGCTGTGCTTATATCAATTATAATAGTACTTGAATATTGCTGAACTCTTTCATCAGGATCATTTGGATAATTTGAAAGGGATTTCTACTACACATCCAAAATTATTTACCTGTGTGACAGTTTTGGCGTCTATAAGTCCAGACACCAGACGTGTACTGGACTTATGGTATGCAAAGTGATTCACGAAGCCAACTGGATCAATATAAGTAGAGAAAGGAATGCATACTAGATGTCTAACATTTATCTTGCCACGATCACCAAAACGGCATCCTTTGGTGATCAGAAACCTGGCAGCTAACTTTCAGTCTGTCAGTATACTTCCAAGGTGTCGATCTGGACTTAATAGACACCGAAACTGTCACACATGTAAATAATGTTAGATGTGTCATGGAACTCTTTTCAAAGTACTTGAATATGTTTCTACAAATGCAAATTAATAAATAGCAGACAATGTGTGAATCAGGCATTCAGATGCGACTTGAAGTGCTAATTTTGAACTTTCTATCAATCAATCCAACTTTTATGTTACATTAGCAGAGCTGCCAACTAGTACGGATTTCTCGTAATTGGTACGGAAATTAACGACCATTACGGAATGTTGTTTATAATTACGGATTTAAAAATAAAAAATAAATTATTATTATTATTATTATTTTTTTTTTGGTTATATATATTTTTTTTCCCCCATTTTCCCTGGAAGACTGTGTTGTGTCACCAAAAATTTCAGATAATCATGTGTCTGTGCAATGTTGGCGTGCCGTTTTTATTAGAGTCATAGCGCCGCATAGGAAATTACTGATTTATACCCAAAATTACTGATTTTGAGCCTTGTGATTACTGATTTTCTGTTCTGGAGGTTGGCAGCTCTGCATTAGATAGTTTAGATTCAGAAATTATTTTGTTAATAAATGCATTATTATTTTTTAAATATTTAAGATAAATGACATTGACATACAATTTTTGTTAACTAATTTGTTGTATTGTTGTATGATTGTCTTTACAGGGATGATCACTGATCTCTTCATCGATAAGTTCAAGTTCAAGGGGTCGAATGTCAAGACTAAAGTGCCTCAGCTTCTGGAAGTCTTGGATAACTATGAGCTTGAAAACCTGATTGGTTTCTTCGAAGCTGGGGGAGTGTGATCTGCAGGATTTTTACTTTGAGTTATCTTTCTCATTCGAATTGTGATTTTTTAAGCACATACCGTAAGTGATCTGAACTATAGGAATGTAACAGAGCTTTTTAATGAGAGGGTTCTTTATGAATTGATGTGAAGTTCTAACTGATTTGAACAAAGCTGTCATTAAAAAACTATATCAGTTTTGCAAGAAACATGACTTGTTTTTTTTAAAGACCGATCTGGCCATTCATATTGCTGTTATAAGGTTGGCAAAGCCACCAAGAGAATATGAGGTTCACTGGTGCACTCTGTATAACTATTTTGTATAAACCTTATCAAAGATAAAATCATCAAAATGAACGGAAACAAAATACATGTAGGGTTTTCACTCATGCTCATATGCATTGTACATATGCAACCATAGCATGTCTTTATATTCGATAATGCATTGCTCCAACAGAAGATATCAGAGCTTTATAATCACTTTGCTTGAGGTAGTTTTTATGCTCATTGTTTGATATGTATATTCCTGATGACAATTTAATTGTTTGATAGACTGAAGCACTATGCTCAGAAGATGAAGTTGGCTTAGAAGCAGTCTGTATCCTACATTACCAAACATTGAGATAGCACTGGCGAGGATGGCCTAGAATTGATATTGTTATAATACCATGTACGGTATGTGACTGCATGGATCCATTTTCCACAAGAGATTTGTTTTGTAGCACATTCTGGGGAGGTCAGGAACATAATACAACAAAAGAAGAGGTGACATAATAGTCATTTCATAAAGACTTGATTTCTATGTTTCATTGTTAGTCTGAAGCAGGTTTGGAAATCTAAAAGTACTATCAATATTCCTTATTGAGCCCGAAAATAGAAATTATAAATGGATGATTTAATGTTAGAACATTAATGTAGAAGAGTTTTTATACCACAGATATTTTACTATTTGCATTACTGGCACATTAGTTGTGGATAATGCATTTGATTTTGATGAAGTTGTAGTTTTTATGGAGTGGAACTTGTTTAGATGTTATTTGTAACTGTCTATAACAGATAAGGGCTCCACTTTTTTCTTTTTTAGAAGATATCACATTAAATAAAATAGGGTATTTGTATGCATGCAAGTATCCTATTGGCTGAAAAAGGTGGCACATGACACTCAACGATTTGTTGTATGTGCATGGTATAACAGGTAGAAAAGTGAATTAGACTGCGCAGGTCTCATCCCTGCACATACTCATTGTTAGCATTGTCTTAGCTGTGCGCATCTGACGCGAAGCTAGGCAACCTGAATGTAATCAAGAGGGTCCAACTCTAAAAGATCACGAACACCCGGAGTTATAAGAAATACTGCATGCATTTCGTTATCCAATATAACATATATTCACACATCACAAATTCAGAAATCTCCTCTTGCTGTTATACATGTATTTCAAATTGTCATGCTGATTTGGTTGAATAGAAGTTATAGAACATAAAGTGGAATTTTTTTTCCTGAACTTTTCATATATTTTGGTAAATTGATTGCCAAAGCGTTAATGTTTCGTTTGTTTCAGTCGATGCAAGGCTAAAATGGAAGGTCTTGTGTTTGTGTGTGAAACGGCATGGTTTTATCAACCAATCATGTAATAAGGATTCGTGATTAATTGTATAATACAGCAATGTATACCTGGGTCCTCTAACACACAAGTTACAATCAACAGCAAAATGACAATGGCCAATCAAAATCATTGTTGCATGCACATATTCTTCAAAAGGCTGACCATAAACCAGTCAGAGTTGTTGTTTCGAATTCGGAATTGATTGCAGTCCTTTGTGTTGTGGGGTCCTTGTCATACTGTCATACAACTTTTTATTTGTAGGATGGATTTACTTAGCGTCTTATTTAGCGTTTTCACCATAAGACTATGTAATTCCTCTTAAAAGTCAAATTACAATTTTAGAAGATATATGCATTTCACTGCTGTCCCCCCCCCCCAAAAAAAAAAAAAAAAACACAGGCCTTTAAAAAGAAATTTTCCTTTAGTCAGTCTTACAAGTTGTCATGTAAAAGAATAAGTGTTTTTGGTTTGTGTTTGTGTAAATATACAAGATTACCTATTTAAGATCTGTAAGATATCTCTATTCATTGTGTCTGTGTGTGTGTGTAGAATAAAGCAGTACTTTGAAAACATGCTCTTTCGAGTCTTTGCAAGTTTGTTTTTTGTTGTGTATAGATTTAGGTCATCAGTATTGAATTATTATGGTACGTAACCTGAAGTGATCGATTTCAACGAAAATCCAACCTTAAATAGATATCTACTCTACAGGGAAGCAAAAACAACCAGGGAAGCAGACTGGTGAGAGTTGGAATGAAATTAGACAAAAAATAAGAAAGTTATGAATGTTTAAAAATTGTAATTACTATACATATGGGCATTTCAAATTGGCTAAATCAACTATGTGACTATGACGGAAGTGCCAGCAACTTTCCCAATTGTGTCTACACACAAAATGACTAAAAATATAAATTTTTCAAGATGTATGACTGATGAGGGTTTTTTGTTTATATAAGAACTACATGTACAGGTCCCGGGGGGGGGGGGTACTCACGTATATTGGGTATACGGGGATGTGCCGCTCGGAAGGGTGACTTTTTCAGGAAAGATCCTTAGACATGGGTCCCCTTTTCATTAAAAAAATCCTTAGACATGGGTCCCTTTTTTCATTTATTCCTTTCCCCTCTTTTCTCCCTCATTTTCTCCTGGATTTTGGGATTTGCTCCTACATTGAAAATGCCTAAATCTCTCCCATCTCTAAATAAATGGACCCTTCGGTGATTGCATTTCCAGTGTACGAGGTGTACGCACTGACCTCTAAGTCAGTGGGTGTACGTAGCTCGTAAACTCAACTAGATCCCGGGGTACCACATATATCAGGACCCCATGGGCTCTATACCGGGTACTCATATGGCATAATGCGCGCTAGGTATGGTATCCGCCCGTATATGGGTCGTACCCCCGGAAACTTGTAGCGCTTCGCACGCTGAAAGATCGGCAGCTATACCCTGCGTACCCTCTGCCCAGCAGCCATGGCAGCAGCGGGGCTCAAGCAGGGAGCTATTATATATATATATAGCCAATGCTTGAGAGCTCGTGTACGGGTACGTTAACAGGAAAAGTCCTTCAATTAAAACAGATGCTAGAGGTGCTAGCACAGTATTATTATGTTGCATGGTGTTTTCATCTTTATGTGTGTAAACTACTTGTAAACTACATGTAGTATGGTACAGTTTACTAATAAAGAACTTTATCGAGAAACTGCAAAATTATTGGCCATTGTATTATTACACACATAGGTGCATTACTATCCTGGCTGTGTATTAAAAGCTGTGCTATTAGTATTGATTCTCAACATTTCAAACACCACTGTGTAAAACTCAACCAATTTCACTAAAAATCGATACTTTAGTGACAATCAATAAGATCTAAATAACAGTAATATACATTTTTTAACTTTCCGATGTTAAAAAGAATAATTAAAAAAAAATCAAATTGTGAGTCCACTGTCGAACTTGCCGATCAGCCGCATCGGCATGATTGTGTGCATCTCTGTGTTATGAGTGTATTGACTATTCATGTATTTAAATGCTGCCTATTAACGCGTAGTGCAGTGCTAAAGGTCAATATGCATTAGCGTTGACTCTTCATATGCTTTGCTGGAGTGTATTATTACAGCTTAAAAAATGTAATATTTGAAGTTTGAAATCCTTAGACATGGGTCCATTTTTGACAAAAAATCCTTAGACATGGGTACCTATTTCAGCAAAAGGACCCTTGGATGTGGGTATGGGTTCGGAGGTCTTAGCCGCACACCCCCGTCCGACTATAATCTGAGTACCCCCCCCCGGGGTACAGGTAACTACTAAATTATTCATACCCCTTGTAAATTCGATGTTTTTTGTAGCTCAAGAACCAAAAATGGACTGGTTGAATTAGGGCCTTTGTTGAATATTTTAAGATGCAAGCTGTAAATGTCGCATTCTCAAGAAAAATGAATCTGGACAAATCAATTTTTCACATGCATTGTACTTGAAAAATTACAAAACTTTGTAAGGGTATGAATAATTTAATAGGTGTAACTATACACGCTATATTTTGAGCAGCGCTCCTACGGAGCAAAACAGATATTAGTTATATTTTGTCTGTGCGTACGTCACAATCCACTGACCAAAGATTCCCATAGATTTTAGCAATCTCCTATTCAAACATTCATAACTCTTATTATTGGTCCGATTTAATTTGAACTTTCACCATTCTGTTTCTCTTATTTCATTTGTTCTGCTTACTTAAAAATGAACTGATTGCAAATTTTGGATACAATGCATTGACAATTCAGAATTTCCCAGGTGTTATGTTTGGCAGAGGAGGGGCCAAGGTTCAATATGTGCTGCATTATGAGAATCCAACATTTTGAGATATTTCTTTTTGAATAGATTTTTCTCAGACAGTCGATGTAATTTGCTAAAGATTCATTAAATAACAAATCGCTGATTTCTGAGCCATTAGAAAATGCAGTACAAATAACTGATAGGAACTTAACGTTTTTTCTTGAAGAAGTTTGGGTTATTTCTAAAAATCAATAAACCAAAACAAGTAAATGAAGCATGATAAATAGGAACTTGTCATTATGTTTTATTCATAAATATTTTGCTGCATGCTATTCACAGAAGCAGCATACAAACATTATTGAAAACAAAAAGGGTTAATACAATTTTCTATTCTACAGTTATTTCCAACGTACAAACATTGTATTTGTTGGTAAATCAGAAATAAATATGATTTTTTTTTTTGGCCAATGCATCATGGGTATTTCAGGTTCTTCAGATTTTTGTTTTTAACTTCTTTGTTTCTGCCATAAATAATCCTCTACTACCAGCAGCTAATTACTCTCTGATTGATGTGAATAACTTGTTTTTTCCATATAAAAAATTATCATTTTCCCTTCAAAGAAGCCCAATTTTAATCACCAATATAAACAGAAAAAAATGACCCAACATGATAGTTAATATAAGCTTAGAAAGAAAATAAATACTTGCATAATAAGATTTTAAAAAGTAAACGTAGCATAAATGACATAAATACATAAGCTAAAACTAAAAAAAGGAAGATAATATATACATTAGTGACACAGTAATACATATGCCTTTACAAACCTTTTTTTATCAACTTCCGGCTGCTTTTTGGTTCTATTTTAATGGGCATGCTATTTTGTTTTTATAGCACCACTAAAAATAAAACTGAAACAAGTTTTTTAATTGTCAAAAAATGTTCTATGAAATGGTGATATTCAATGACGAAGTAAATATTATTATACATTCAGCATTTAGAAACAATAAAAATGGAAGATCTAAAAATTGCATTCTTTACCAATAAATCAATGTATTCACATGTTTCTTTCTACTTTCATGCAAACCTTCATTCCAAATTTAATTCTTGCTTTTCACTAACTTTCACTACTCTTTCTGTACAATCATTTCCTCTCAACTTACTCTGATTTTAAACTGTGTTCAGTTTTAGTTTGGACATAGGTTTCTAAAGTACACTACATTATATATGATTGTTAGTAATGACGATGGTTAGGAAATACATAAATTTACAATGAAATATTCAAAACACTGCTCGAGGATTAAAAGATAAATACATGATAATGGTCATGAATAACATGTCAGTGCAGCACTACTACATGTAATTATTCATGTTCTGGTGGGAAAATAATAAATTGCAGTCCTTGTAAATAGCAACATGCATACCATTATGATATCCAATTTGTCATATTCACATTGTAAGGCAACTGATGGTACTAAGGTTGTAAAAGGAAAACAATTATTCCCATTCCTTCAGTATTTCTGGAAATGTTTGCTTATATGTACTGCTCATACTCTGTGCAGAGTTAGATATGGGCATTAACAACATATATTTTGATTACTATATTTAAAATCATTCTAGAAAACTGTGGTAATTCACAGACATGTACATGGTATCTGTGTTCTTGGTTTCGACATCAATATTACAGGAATATTTTAATTCTAATACAATTTCTTGTCATTTCCCTCTTTTCGACATCATAAGATAAGTGCACACAAAATAGTCCTACTAGAAAAATTCCCCTAACAAAATTTCCAGAAAATATATTTTTTCTCTGATTGTTTTTTAAAATCTCTTTTCTATCTTGTACATCAAATTGCATATACTGGTAGTGAACAAAAATGAGCTCTCACTTTCCATACACTTTATGTACAGTAAACAAACCCTATAAAACCATGTAATACCTCTAATACTACATAAACCAGTCTTGATTGTATGATATATATCAGTCAAGTATCTAAATACAACATCTTGTATAACATTCAGAACAAAGGCTTGGTCCATCATCTTGGATTTTACTCCCTTAATCCATTTATTTAGAATATAGAATATAGAAAGAATTTACCCTTGTTTTACAAACATGTTTAGTATCCCTAAGAGTGGTGTTGTAGAATTGCTCAGCTATCATTCATTGTGCAGTTTTTGACATACCCAATGTTACTAAAATACACCTAAAGTTTGTTTGATCTGTTATCTATCCCTTTATTCAAACTTTCTTGAACAAGTCATTGTAATATGGATATTATGGATGATTGCAGGGCCCTCAGGGAGAACAGTATGAATACTGATGAGGCTACTCTGGGTAAACAAGACATATTATTATTATTATTATTATTCCAAACATATTCTAATTTTCTAGAGCCTCCTTTAAATCCAGTTATTATTATTATTATCTCGGTTCCTATCGCATATATTTAAGTTCTTAATCGAACCTCGGCCACTGATGTAAGACCTCTTTGTTCAAAACATGCCCTAACCCATTACTCTCCAGAATATAATAATTTTGTTTGGTTATCGCCCGTAGCCATTCATATGGAAGCTGCTTGATAGTATGATCTCACTTCTTCTTTCCCTTACCGGGGAGTGTTTGTGAAGCATGAAGAGCAGCGTCTTCCGCAGCTTGTTGTTTCTTCTGATTGAACAGGTTGATCTCTTCACTCAGAAGACGACGTTGTTCATCTAGCTTCTTCTTTTCATCAGCATACTCCTTCTTCACCTTATCAAACCGTTCATGGAGCTAGCAATGACAAAACATATGGTATTTAAAGGCATGGTTTAACAATGTTCCAGTTTTACAAATCTGAGATGCATGGCCCTACTCGTTATCAGTGTCTGTGATATGCAAAAATAGTTTTCATAAGTTCTATATACAAACAAGAAACTACATTTATCAGAATCTCTGTACAAAAATATCATATCAAAACTTATACTAATTAAGTAAGTAGTATTCAAGGTATTTATTTCAAAGATGATAAATTTATTTGTTGATTTCAAGGCCTCATTTGGATATGATGCACCTTTTTTTAAAGACGTGATTGCACGATGCTTTACATTACTGTATCTTATAACACGTAGCCCAGTAAATACTTGTAGGACCTTTTTTATGCCCACAGTAAACATCCATTTGCACGTTGTAAGCAACAAAACGCTGCAGTTGACCACTTCATATCTGAACAAGCCTTATGAGTTTGCTTTCCTTACCTCTTTCTCCATTGTCTTGAGTTGTGCTTCCTTGACCTTGACACGTTCTACAAACACTTGTCTCATCTTATCTTCTTTGACCTGAAGTGCTTTGACATGCTCCTCTCTCTTCAACTCGTATGTCTGCTGTAAGCTGGAATAGGAACATTAACAGATTAATTACTCCACCATTCTTACCTCTCATTTCTTACCCCAAGAAAAACTAAAATTGTACAGCTAGAAAGTGTAAAATCAACCTGGCAATGTATAGATTAATACTTTTATTTGTTAAAGAGTATGAAGAAAAGAAAGGATAAAACCCTGTGCATGTCAGCCATGTTGGACTTTGGTTCCGTGCGCACCCTATGCCAGCGCATATACATGCTTTGACTAGTCTTTTCAAAATTTTAATTTAATATCTACTGAAATAATATTTGAATGCAATATCTCTTTGCTATTAATTATAAATAAATTTTATTTCATATTCAGTATAACTGTGTGTCCTATGAAAGTGAACTGCATACTCGATGTAGATGCCAAGCAGTGTCCTAATCTATATAAAGTACATACTAAAGAAGATAATGACATGTTACATAACAGAATATCTAATGAATTCAACAGCATACAGAAATGTGTATTTTATAGGCCTATAAGGCTGGTTCATTATCACTAAATATCCACCTTACCAATCTAACAAGCAGGTCCGATCTTATCTAGAATGGTGTATGACAGGTTTACCTACCTCATTGGTTTGTTATCAGCAGCCGTATCTACGAAGCCCATCTCCTCTAGCTTACACCGTCTGTAGAGCTCATAGTGACGGGTGTGTGTCTGCTCAATCAGATCCATAGGGTTAGGGTTAGGGTGTAAGGTATATATATATATAAAAGGTTTACCTACCTCATTGGTTTGTTATCAGCAGCCGTATCTACGAAGCCCATCTCCTCTAGCTTACACCGTCTGTAGAGCTCATAGTGACGGGTGTGTGTCTGCTCAATCAAGTCCTCCATGTTAGTTCTTATCAACATCTCACGGAGCTTTACAAAGTCACAATGGTTCTCATTCTCAACTGTGTACAAGAAATGCAAACAACCATTTCTATCATTATAAATCTTTAACATCACAAAGATATTACAAAGTCCATAGACATTTTCGGCATCCACCTCCCCCTCCCAACAACAAAAGAATGTAAGATTTCTCAACAAAAACTCATGATACTCTCACTTATAAATGGTTGTAATGATCATTTCTCCTTCAGTCAGGCATCAATCAAATGAAATGTGAAATATATACAGAGATCACTGGATAATATTTTAATTCCCCTGCATACTTGCTTTCCTTGTTTAATACTGTATTGTCCTATCTCACATTGTGAATTCTATCATATCTTCTAAGTCCTGTCACATAATAGAATTCAAGTAAATGTCTTTCTAGAATGTATCTTTATCCAAGAGATGATCAGGATCACACACTTTACTGTTAAGACTTGTACCATTCTCTGTGTGAGCTTTAAAGATTCATTTCATGACTAAATATGTCCAAATAACCATTAAACTAATAATACTTAGGCAACAAATATTTGACCACTGAATATGAGTGACGTACCTTGTACAATACCCCATGGGTACTGCCTTGCTCTCACCATCTTATTACCCATCTTAACTTCCTCTGTACTCCCTACTACAGCAAATGGAAGGTGGCCCTGCAATATGACAATAATATAAAAAGCATTAGTCTACCTGGTATATAAAACTGAATGCAATGTAATTAGGAAAGAAATGTCTACAATTAAATTGAGTTTAATCACAACGCAAATGTGTACAGACTTTCAACAAATTTGTTTCCTTGTTACTTCCAACATCAATCCTGGACTTAACACTATACCTGTCAGTATCTACAACCTTTATATTACCTAAAATTGTAACCCCAAGCTGAGCATTATATCTGTGACAAAATAAAGCAGGAAGCATGTGTAACATTATCTACATAAACAGACATCTTTGAAAGCAATCGCATCAGCAGTAAAATCATATGTTTCACAATATGATATCACAAACAGAAATCCATACCGTTTATTATCCAATATATCTTGTTTATCTTCCACTGTGCTATCTCATATCTAGGTTGACTATATATTATATTAATAATCATTCAAACTCAACATATTTATCTGGATCTTTGTTCAGTTGATGGTAAAGCATTTTCTAAGAAACAGGTATTATATTGTTAATAAAAACTGTCTAAGGAAATGAAAGGGAATGGATACAAATCTAATTCCGTGTTAAGATCTATTCACCAAGCAGTATATCTTACATTCATAGTTGAGTTGAGATCTGCTACGGTTTCATCATCGGTAGGGAATTGGTAGATTTGTACTCCATTGCTCACAAGCTCACTCATGATCTAAGGTGTATAAGAGAGTGAGAATAAATCAATTAAGATATTTTGATGAAGGACAGATGAGAATAAATGATCAAAATTAAAGGGAGAAAAGAGAGAAGTACATAGAAAATTATAACAAAATAAATGAGATTTGCATCTCAGAAATCTCATGTACCTGGGGAAGGCATAGATTTTCAAAAAACAAATGGAATATACAAAATAGTAGCTGTATTTTTCCTAAGAAAGGTTCATTAATATTTCAAGCAGTCTTCATTCGACAACCCATGTTAAGCTGTGATCAAAGCACGGTTTAACAAATACAAAAAGATGACAGAAAAAAAGATATTTCAAATAAAAAAAATATATATAAGTGTTTAAAAATAAAGTTACATATGAAAAGTTATTGTTCATTCAGAGATTTTTTTTCCACTGGTATGAATTTAACAAATGAATTTACAAAGAGAAATAATCATAAGTAGTTACAATTTAAAACGGATTGATACAGAATTATTTGAACAGAATTACAGACTAATAAAACTGACCTTGATTTTGAATCGATGAAGTTCGCTCTTTGAGACGGTATCAGCCTTAGCGATGACCGGGATGATGTTGACCTTACTATCAAGCTTCTTCATAGTGACCAGGTCAAGTGATTTGAGAGAATGACCGGTAGGAGCAATGAAGTAGAGACATGCATGGATACGGGTATCATGATACATATGAAACGCTCTCTTGATCTTCAGTTCCTCTTGGAGGTAGTTCTCAAACTGACTGTCAATGTACTCCACGATGGACTTGTAACTGAGGGTAATAATGGAGAAATTAGTCACAGTATGTGTTTTCTTGTTTAAAAAGAAAAATTATTGATTTTGTAAAGTAAAGCTGAAGTGTTCATAATTACAATTTACATATACTTTAATTATGCATGATTATAGTGTTGCTGAAATTAAGGTCTAAATTATACTTTGGAATGGATTTCGTAACGACGTGTGTGCAAGAATCTTGTTCCTAGCAAGTGTCCCCCCTCTAATGAAGTGTAGATAGTATTTGGTGAAGCGATCAGTGTGCATTGATTCAAACAACTTTGTATACAGCCCTTGTCATCAAACAGCCATGAAGGAAGCAGAAAGTAATAAAAGTGGTACCAGGTGTGTTTGTGATTGTGAAGATGGGCAGTATAGGAAGTATGAACTTGATGCCCCAAGAACCTATCATCTTTGCATGCATATCAAGTGTGAAAAATAATCTCTTTGTTAAATCACCAATTGAAATGTACCTTCACAATAAATGATAAACATTACTAGCATTAGATATTGAAAGTAACTATCATTTGTGTTATACTTACCATTATGAAAGATACATCGCAAAAGGAAAAATCTATTCTGGTACACTACTGCTTATATATTTATTACACCTAGCATCTTCATTCTGTTGTTTACCAGTGATTTATCATTTTTGTATATGTTATATTTGTAAATTGTGAAGAAAAGATTGATGCCCTACCTTTCATCCTTGTTGATCTGATCACCGAACCCAACAGTATTAACAATGGTCAGCTTTAGTCTAACGGTAGACTCCTGCAGCTCTGTAAAGACAAGATAACAAATCATCTTCAAATGGATACAGAATGCATAGGAATGTATCAGGGCTATAATAATTCAAGATCTTTACATACATGAATTTAGCATCCCACACATATTTCAGTTGATATCCAATGAATAATATTACTAGATTATATTGGATGTTTTTTTTCCCTCTTACAGGGGGGGGGGGGGGGAAGAATACATCATCTAACCTGTACTAGTATTTATGCCTATCTCATATGTGCTCACATTGAATAGAATAATAAGTAGCACAGGGAATGAATTGCTGTAACTGATTATTTTTTCCCTTATCATTGACTGGAAATGAAAACTTGAAAATGATTCCTTGTATAGATCAGCAATCAACATGCCATTTTCCTTCCTACATGTATGTAGGTAATGTGCTTTACTAATGTATGCATTCATGACACAACATATCATGAAGCACACATTCACCTGTGACAAGTTCTAAAATATACTTGGTAAGGAAACAGGAATTCAAAGATAAATAACTTGGTGAGGAAACAGGAATTAAAAGATAAATAACTGGAAGGAAAAAAGTGTCAGACATGAACTTCCTGCATTCGTGTACATGAGGCCATTTATAGAGCATTTCAAATGGAATCTGGACAACGATATTCAATTCAATCCAATCTCATAGTAATGCCACATCTCTTGAGAAATATTACATCATATGTACATCCTGATCAAACCCTTACAGCAGTAATACATAATAAATCATATACAAGTATATATTGAGAGGTTTAAGACAGATACCAGTAATGGATAAGAGATGGATTTATCATCATTACAGCCAAAGGTTTGACTTTAATGACAAACAAGCAATTAAACTTTAGTCTATAATACTATACAAACAGCTTTTATCAATGGAACCAATACTGTCTTTTAAAGTGATACTGAACTGACAAACTTTCTGTCCTAGCGTACTGTTTATTGCACAGCACCATTTCATGGTCAACTTGCCAAGAGTAAGTAACCTCATACTCAATTCCCACTTTGCAGACCTAGGACTTGATGCGAGAACAAACTACGAGAGCATACTGCTGCGGCTGACCTCAGATGGCACAATGGCAGAGCTTCTAGTACAGTATGGCTTTAATAATTTGAATTAGAGGTAATACAAAATTTTAAGATATTTTGAAAATTGGGTGGATAGTGATTCTTTAAAATTTTAATATGTTTGGATGTCCCTGTGGATGTATTATAAGCACTAGAAAATTTAGGCCCTAAAACACTTCTGCTTTTGAGAAAAATTGAATATGAAAATTTACCGGTGCTCCCTGTAAAATTTGATAAATTTCAAATAGCGCCTACGGCCGTACAATGGTAGCTGCGACCATGAAAATCTCAGAATATGTTGTTGTGATATATAATTACCAAACGGTAATAGCTAATCGGTCTATTTAGTCAAGAAACATTGTTTATAGCTTAATTAATATCTTGACCTTGAGAGGGAGCTATACAACATAAAGAGTTTATTATTTACAATTTCACAACTTTAAACTCGATTTCAACCGCGACAACGATCACTGAATATTGTAGGATCGCATAAGCTTCCAATATGTTCATTTGAACCGACTTTATGACACTATACTATACCAAAACTTTGTAATACCTTTAACAATGTCACAAACATTTCCTCTTACCATATGTATTAGCCTTGAGTTCTACACCGGGCAGTGTATGGGTTGCTTGTACATTCTCAAACTCTGTGTTAAACAAGGTGTCCATTAACGTTGACTTGCCAAGACCAGTCTCACCTATCATGCAAAAGAAAAATATAATCCTTTAACTATATGTTTAAAACATTTCAAAGACATGCTCTATAATTACACCATTGTCAATTACATGTACAGTATATATATAAATGAGCCTATGGACAGTGAGGATACAAAAAGCACAATGCCATAATAATGTGTAGAATGTGTGAATGGCCCCTTTAATTTAAGAGCTGTTTCACTTTCTACATGTACACATTTGTCTGTAAGACGAACATTATGCATTATGCAGAAAAGTGTTGCACCAAAAATTATGTGCATTTATAGGGTTGAGGCATTACTGGGTACTTCTTTTTACCCCTTTTTTTTTTGGGGGGGGGAGAGTATTTTAATAATATCTATTTTTTTAAATATAACATATCTATGTGAAATATAAAACTGAAGAAGGAATTTTCTATACATATATATATATATATATATATATATATATTGTTTACAGTAGGCAAAGTCTACATCATCATGTACATATACATCTACAATGTAGGACCTACACCTTTAACAAATGCATTATGAAAATGACAGTTTCCTAAAAACCACAATCTATTGAATTTAAACTTAGGAAATTAATATCAACTGGGGAATTAAAAGGAAATAGGGAAAAAACAATATTGACGAAATCATGAATCACCAGCATTATTTTTCAGCAAAATAGTGGGAAACAGGGATTTTGTCCCTTCTTCAATGACAAACCCTTGATAGTCTGCAAAATCCAAACACTTTTATTTTAACATGTGATACTCATTAGTAAGTCTAGATGAAGACTAAAAGGGCTATTCTTGCTTTTGATACTTCACAGCCTGCTCTGGATAAGAATAAAGGGGAAACAAAATAGGGTAGTCTTTTACATGTTGTTAAGCCATTTAGTACAATAACTCTCAAGCAAGGAAGAGTCTGTACTCCTAAACTATGGTTCTTCAGTTAATTTGATGACCATTTAATAGGCATTTGAAACTATAGAATGAAACAAAACTTGACCTATCACAAGTTGACCCTGGCATGATACACACTCCCATAACCTGATAAGGAGTGTGCATAAAGACCATTAATTACTCAAGAGAAAATGACATACATGTAGATATGTCTCTCTGTATTGTTGTACAGAGCAGTAAAGCTAATATGATATGAAGAGGAAGAGGGAAAAGAAGATTCTTACAGGACACTTCATAAACTCTCTCTGATCATATGTGATTGTGAATACTGTATTGTAAATGTCCCCTTCCTTAAAGCTCACACCAATCATAATGAATGTTAACACCATTCTGGCTAATGGCTATGATATGTGACCACTTTCATATGAGTAGCCCTGCTTACACCAATCCAGTAAATTCATGATACCTCTCTCCAGCAGTGTAAAATCACTTTCTGTATTAAAGGGGGCTCCTTATATTTTACTACAGTTCAAAACTTCAAGTGACCAATATTGATGTTAGTTTGGGTTATTTGTCTGCTTGTTTGCTGTCTTGCTTGTTTATTTTTACTAGAGCTCTGTCTCTTTAATTTAGATAATAAGGCCCCCCCCCCAAAAAAAAAAACATTTTTAGCGTCCTGTTTTTTCGAAATAAAGGAAGGAGGAGGCCCTTTTTATTTTTTATTTTTTATTTCAAAATGGCCCCTCAAAATGGCCGATCCGTACATTTTCCCTGACAGTTGGGCTATTTTTCAAGATGGCTGCTGACATTTTTTTTTTTTTTTTAAATCAGAAATAGATCCATTTTAGCAGTGTTTTTCGTGTTTAAAAAAAAAAATAAAATAAAAAATTTAAAAAAAAAAAAAAAAAAATAGGAGGCGGCCCCCAAAAAGGAAGCGGGCGGGGACGCTAAACATGTATATTTTTTTAAATGGCCTAATAATAATCAACATTCATAGGGGAATAGGAGGTGGCACATCTTCCCTGACCCATCCCGAACAACCATCATTCATTCTTCCTCTCTTCTCATAATAACCTTGAAAGATAGTAAGAAGAAGACTTTATGAATCAAAAGTTCAGAATTACTACTTTGAATTTCAAGTATACCTTGCAGTAACCATTTACAATATCCCTAATGACCATTAATATTACATGTACTCCTGCATTTCAGGGAAATAATGGTATTTGTCTATGAACAGGGCATTTGTATCCGACTCTTAAACACACACCTACACACACAAATATTCATACATGTATTTTCATAAAAGGAGTGACTTTGTGTATATTCTTGAGTTTGGATATGTACAGTGTATCTATAACATGTAAACCACAGCTGTGTTTGTGTGCACAGATGATTAGCTTTTCACAGAAGGTGATAATCTCAATCAAGCTCAAGTGGATTCTATCATGGTGGAAACCTGATCCTGGGAAGAATATTGCTTCTCAACCGTTCCTCGTTCTATCTAGCTAGGATCCCTACATTATGACTCACTACATGATTGCCAATATCATGAAGATCTAGATCTACATGTATGCATATTTAATAGACCAGTTTGTAGCTGGCACATGGTACAAAGCAAATGACCCCAAATTTCCAGTGAAGTTTGGAGTCCAAGGTCTACATGTAATGTCAACAATTATGTGTATTTTCGACTTTTTGATAGTTTGAAAACATAGAAAAGTATATTAATTTTTTCTTTTCTTTCTAATAACAAGAAATTGGCAATTGTACACAAAAATAGTGATTATAAATTTCACTCTGTGTAGCCTATTTTCTATGATTTGTTTTTACTGTTTATGAACAGCCAACATGTATTACAACAGAATGGACTCAAATTTTCCAGCAATGTTAGCACTTTCTGCTTATAATAAAATTTGTAATTCAGAGCATTCTGGATAAATAGATAAAAAATATAAAATCACTAAAAGTTGACAATAAACTTCTATGTGTTTTATATGTAGAGGTCTGACTTGGCGCATTTTAGAACAGCCATTTTTATAGTGATGAAAGTGCTTCATGAATAGCATTTGTTCGACATATTTGAAAAGAATACTTCCACCCGTGTATACATCATGGAAAGCACTGTTGACGCATGACTACAAAACTTTATGAAAATATATCCAGTATTTTGTGTCTGTGGGTTTTACAATTAAAAAAAACAAAACTTTTACTTTCTTGTGCAGATTTTTAAATACAAACTGGCTTCTAACAGAAAATATGTGCATTACTTTGAGGTACATGTACATGTAAACTATATTTGTACATGTATGCTATTTCTATTTCAGTCTAGAGGAATATACCGTAATTATTAAATATCTTTCCTGACTTACCGGTACTTAATATTTTACCAAACTATCCCATTATCTTAATGTGTGTACAGTAATATATATGAGGAACTAACCTTTACAATCAATACTTACAGACACACTACATTTACATGCGCCTACGGTTCAAGAGTATCAACTTTTAACTTGTGTCACCACAAGTCCACAACTAGTCTATATACATTGTCCACAGAGCTAGGAAATACAGAAAACTCTAAGAGTGGTGATCAATTTGTTCTTCCATTCATGCCTGTATCCCCATTGTTGTGAACACACTTCATAAACCAGTTAACCAGAAAATCTGGGTCCAGTCTTTTCAGTATTATCAATTTTCCACATTCTTTAGAAGGAGTCATCAATTGTTCGCAATTTCTATGGGCAAACCTTTCTGGATGAGAGACTACACACAAAGCCACCATAACACACATTTGTTGTACTGATTTGGGTAAATAGAGTTGAATGATCACTGGAATGCTGTAAACTAGCATTGAACATGAAAATGATTAGATATTCTGTGTAAGAGTGTTGTACTTGGCACTTTGTCAATATTTCAATCAAGTTATAAATTAATTCTTTTTTGAGTAGACTATACAAAAGTGTTTGAACAACCATATAGATTGCATTGTTCTGTTGATCAATTAAACATTGTTAAAGGCACAGAACACATTTATTGTGTCATTAGTCATAATTTGCAGTATACAATGTACCGTCATTTGTTAAATATTCATTTTACAGACTTCTAAAGGTGACTTTAAATTTAATGAATTCTAAGAAAGCTATGAATATTTGAAGTTTAAATTGATCAAACACAACTTGGTAATTCTTTGTATAAATGCACAAATATCTTTTGAGGTCCTCTCCCATTTGCTCTCTATTTTAAAACAATTATTTAAAGACAATATTTCATCATACAAGAACCCTAGTTGTAATTATTGCACATGTTTGTAATTTGTATGCAATCCCTCTTTGAAACAAAAACATTTCCTCATGAACAGAAAATGGAGGGATCAACTAAGTAGAAGAAGAAGAAGTTTTCAACTTGATTTTTAACACACACAAAGAAGATGATATAGCCATGTACACAGGAACTAGCAGGGAGGTCCACAAACAAAAATTCAAATATGTAAGAATTTCTGTCAATTGGAAGGAGTATGTGCGAAGCACAAAGTCTCTTGTTGCTTGGGTCCAAGGCACACTTAAATGGGTACTAATCAACCTACACATTTACATATAAACACGTTTTGCTATAGATCTACAGAGTTCCCTGTGGCTACATGTATACTGCATTCACAATATGAACATTGAATATTACTTCTACAAAGAAATATTGCAATTTAAATAAATTCTCAGCAAACAGTAAAACGTCTTGTGTAGACGGACATGCACTCCTGCACAATGCAGCATGCACAGGACCCAAAATCCTGACTTCCGTGCAAACCCTATACACAGATTTTATGCTGTCCTATTTTCTTTATACTTATAAACTGTTTACCTATAGAATGCCAGTTTTAAAAAAATACATATTTTATACATTCTAGCCATACACAAATTAATTGTTGAGATGATTGTTACACTTACATGTACATGTAGCTCTCTAGTACAAGTTGAACCATATTTTGGAGCATTTTCAAACAAATTTAATGACTATTTCAGAAATAATTTTTGGTTGAGAATGAATTTTAGACTGTCACTAATTGTCAAACCTGTACGATCAAAATTGAAACCTGTCGCTGGTTTTTAAATCTGTGCAATTAATACTTGTTTGTTGCTACATGTTTAAACTCATTGTGGACCACCCTCTCTCCTAAATGGGAAGGGGAAGTTTTTTTTTATTGTACAGGTTTGAAAATTAGTGACAGTCTAAAATTCATTGTCAACCAAAATTATTTCTGCAATAGTAGTCATTAAATTTGTTTTTGTTTTAAATTTTGTCTTGTCAATGATTATTATTGTTGATTACACAGTGATTCATGAATCGTTATACCTCACCATTTTAGTGTTACCATTTCTGTAAAGTTACATGGATTGGAAAAGAAGACCTTTCGGTTACAGTTATTTAGTTCATCTTTTTCTTTTCCCAGCATCCATGTAACTCTTTTCCAAATGTACTCTTGTTTTGTATTCAATGATTTTCTTTGTTTTTTTAATGATAATAATAATAATAATAATAAAAGTAATAACTAAAATGTAATGTTAAGAAGGAGAAAAACCTGGAGAATGTACTCACCTACACAGAGGATATTAAATGAGAATCCTTGATTGACGGACTTATTGACCAGCTGGTCAGGAAGACTATCAAAGCCTACATGACCAGCAAGGTTGAGACTTCTCAGTCTATTCCTCTCTTGTTGATCATCTTGATGACCGACCTACAAAAAGAAATGAAACAAAATTACTATAAAAACAATAAATGCACAATATTTTGAAATGTAGACCTATTTCTACTTTTCATATTGCTTTCAATTTAATGCTTTTCATAATACAGAGAGCACATCAGAAGTAAATTAACAGGGGTGGTATTCTGAAAGCGATGGATGGATGCCATAATCAGTAGTTTACTTTTCTTCAGGACCTTTGATCAGGCAACTTGATTTGGCACTCTTTCAGAATCTTGGGTAAAGTGAAGATTAGATCATTTATGTTAGTAATACATTGTTAACTGTCTTGAAGAAGAAGAAGAAAAAAATCCAAATTAAAGGCACACTGTCCTACTTGTAGCTACTTGCTCCCTCTATATAGAAAACTTCCCAAATCGGTGCCTGTTGGTCCCCCATGATCCTCTTTTTCTTATGTTAAATGAGAGCTGAGTTAATGAGATAGCCACCTGTCACAGTGACCTCGATGGCTCTCTGGGTGGTCTAATCCCTTCTAGCTGCAGTAGTAAAGCCTCCCTTTAAGATAAGTCATTTGATAAAGTTTTCTGCAACTATCGCCAATACCCCAAAATGCCCAGATGTAAACTTCTTGACCCGGTTTCAAATGCACTCTGGGTCGCTTCCAGTCCATTTCACACAGCTGTGTACGTGTGCGCGCCGTCCGGCCTCGGCCAGACCTGGCGCCGTAGTCATCAAGCTAGCTAGCTGCCTACCTGTCCAATTTTCTACATTTACAAACTAAATTTTTAGTTGGAAGATGGTGAGATACCGTGAATCTGCTGTGTGCTGGTCGCACAATAAACAAAAAAACCTTCAGAGATATTCCTGGATTAGAGATGTGACTTGGGTAAAATTCCCAACAAACCCTACAGTCTACACATCACAAGGCATGGAAAAAAATTGCTCAGAACTCAGAAGTTTGAAATAACTGCAAGATTGCACCTTTGTTCACAGCATTTTGACAAAGAACAATTACATAATGATGGACATGCAGTGGTATTCCATAAATATTTTTTCTGGAACAATCATGGACTTTGAAAAAACTCCAAGGAAGTCAGTAGCAGCCGACGCGACGAGAGCTTTCGGATATAGATATTGCACATATATGACGCCCGCGCGCCGCATGAATCCACCGTATACACTGGAAGCATGTAAGTAGTTTGAAATTACGTCCAACCGATCAACATCGGGGCTTTGGTGATAGCGAGAAATACTACAGTAAAACAGCAACAATCTTGGTTGGACAGAATTGCAGCACACATTCTCTCTAAAATTAAAATAGGGAGGCCAATGCCCAAATCTAACTTTTTAATTACGAATTTGTTTAAAATAAAACAAAGATTAAAAGAAAGCATTTACTTTCACTAAGAAAACTCACCCATCTGCCGACTCCAGAAGTTCCATAAAATAGGAGATATCCAGCTTGTAAACACTCCCTTCCTTCTACGCCTTGGCCGTACGCAAGAGCCTTGAAACAGATAAATTCATGTCGCGAAATTACGTTGATAATTAGACAGGCCCGAGGCAATGGGCGTGTCATTGTCCGGACAAAGTTCATGATGAAGTTTAAAACTTCGCGCGAAAGTGCAATCACTCAACAGCGGCTAGCCTTGAATCGGTCGCACACGTACACACCGACACAGGCTAGGCAAGCCCCGATGCAGGCTGAAATCCAGCCATCAATGTGCGAACGATTACATCTTCTACTACTACGAGCCGAAGGCGATGGTTCAAAAATGAAGAAGAGATATCAAAATTGGCAGGAAATAAATGTATATAATTCATTGATATTTACCTTAGATGTGTATTCCAATAATTTGATTTCCTCATGAGTATTCCTTATTATCAACGATCGAGAAGTTACGAGGTCCAATTAACATCCATCTTGCAGCGAACACAACCCGGAGTACAATAGGACAGCAGCATGCGTAGCGCATTTCTCTCACTCTCTCTCTCTCTCTCTCTCCCTTTCGCTATACGTAACATACACACTCACTAACCATGTATCATACAACACACTTCAAATCATGGCTTTCATTTCAATTCTCAATTGGAGTATAGACTGCTCATGTAGACTTTTTTTTGTACTTAAATATCTTTTTTAACACTTCTCATACATTACTGCACGACACTCGAATCTAGTGCTGTGAGAATAAGGTACTAGGGTCTATAAATAAGACTACGCTTTGCGCACGATCTGACCGGAGGCTCAGTGGAGCTCAGACATATGTCGCAATACCCTTTATTTTTGGCGCGAACAATGACGTCACCGGTCACAGTTTTCCTTCTCATTTTGAGATGGCTGTAGCTATAGGGCTCAAACCAACGCAAGATTGACATAATCATCGTACTCTATCTACCTTCGCATGTTCAGTTTGTAAAATTCTGTATTTAAAAAGATATAATCTTTTTTCTTTATATTTTCTAGTTGTTAGAAGTGGCAATTGTGAACATCTAAAATGTTGATCTCTATCAAAAGTTCTTTACTCAAAACGGATCCCATATTTTTAGGGTCTACCTTCAGCCAATGAGAAGGTTTTTAGTGAGCAAACCTCTACGCCCTCTAGGATTTTCTTAGTCTGTGATGCGCGTTCGTAAAGTTGTTCTGCTACGACAATTATTGGACTCAAATACGTCAAAATCTGCAAGATCGTCAACAAATGGTGAAAGACTGTTACAGATCCGTGATTATAGGTATGTTGTGAAATGTATAATTGTATTTTCTTTTCTTATTTTCATCAATTTTTTTTTTTACATCATTTTTTTCCCTCTGCTAATTTTTTGAAGTGGGCGACGAGCGCACAAATCGTAGGCGTAGAAGCCTTACGCCCGGGCATTGGCCTCCCTAATTAAAAACTAGATCTATAAAACTTAAGTCAGACTAAAAATATTCAAGTCTAGAACTTAGAAGGTTGGCCAATTTTACTTATAATGTTTAAAGAGGTAGGGAGATATAAGAGAAGCCAATTTAACTGACGACCAACCCACATAAAGTCAGATTTGTTTATTGTTTTCCGGAATTGCAATGAGCTGAGCCGTGTGACTGAGCTCACTCATCATTGCATGCCGCGCCATGGGCCTTGGGAGCGTCGGAGGCAGAGCGTTGGGGGTCACGCCCATGGTCTTTCACGGGGATTAGCGGAGAGAGCGTTCGCTACAGCACTTTAGCCTACCAATATTACTCATTTCAGCACACTTGCACATAATATTTTCCTCTAAAATTATTATATAAACTTCATAAGTATACAATACATACATTATTTTCTCAAATTATTATAATATATTAATTTCTCACTGAATTTTCGTGTGCTTCCGCCCTTGGTAAATCGCTCTCCATCGTCATTTTGCCTGTACAAAAAAAATGGCTGAAGCTAAAC
Organism: Strongylocentrotus droebachiensis; assembly: GCA_035222895.1. NCBI lineage: Eukaryota > Metazoa > Echinodermata > Echinoidea > Camarodonta > Strongylocentrotidae > Strongylocentrotus > Strongylocentrotus droebachiensis. The sequence continues at coordinate 38,697 of JAVYIG010000770.1, read as the reverse complement.
TAGCTGGCAGATTGTTACATAGCGCCCTCTAGCCCTAAGAATGGTTCCAAATTTGATTTGGTTTACCACAATATTTATCCAAATATGGTCCTAACGTAACCAATTAAAAAATTTAAAAAATTGAACGAAATACATGCATGATGTAAATGTCATGGTTATCAATGAAATATTTGTTTAAATCGTAAATCATAACAAATGGAAGGAGTGAGAAAGCTATTTACACCAGATATACATTCTTTTTTACTGTAATATCTATATAAAAGGCCTGCGATTATTCACTTGTTTATCAACATAGGAGTTATACATCTATATAATGATCAGGGGATCAAAAGAAATTACCTGCTTCATCATTTTGAATAATCACACAACTATTCGGAGCCAACACCAAAAGCAAGAGTTTGAGCCATGTCGGCGACTTGTGGGAATGCTGCTTCAATAATTTCAAAAAATTTAACAAAAAGTATAGAAGAAGAAGAGAAATGGAAATTAAAGAAAAGGAAACTTAAATATAAAGAAAAGAAATAAGAAAAAGATTGAAAGGAAGGCGTACTTTTCACACAGCTGCCACTTCAAGTCTTTGGTAATGTATCTTTTTGTCCCATCAATACCGTCGAACCTAGCCTTGTATTTTTGTTTCATTTTAAAGGACATATATAGCCTTGCAAAACTGATAATTCTGTTCGATTTTAATTCAAGTCAAATCTGATTTATTAGACAACATGTTTTGCAGCAATAAGCTAAATTGCATATGTTTATACACAAGATAAAAATTTGCATTCAAATTCAAATTACATAGCAATATACAAATTGGTAAAATGTTAATTGTCTAATTACAATTCTTGACATTTTCAGGTAAAACACATTAATATATTAACATTCTGGAAAATTCTGAATATTATATCAATAGAATTTAATACCTATAAAAATCAACTCATTGACTAATTAATAAGACCAATTACCAAATAAAATTGTAAAACTGGTACCTGTGATTCAGAGCAAAGGCCATGAAATTAGTGCATTTGGGTATGTTGTAAAAGAGGAAAAAGGATACGGAGAAGACATAATTATAGCAGGTAACAAATTTCCTTGATGCATGTGAATTAATGAAATTGCTTCTTTACAAATCAAAATGTCAAAAGCAACAATACTACATAAAGAGATTGTCTTAAACAAGGCAAAAAAGACTTGTATTTGTAGGAATAGCAAATTAGCAACGCATAAAGTCTTTGGAAATTCATATTCAAGGCCACTGTTGGATAAGTAAAGTCCATGCCTAGCTTTCTCTAAAGTTAGCCTAAAAGATAAGGTGGAAGTAGTTTGATGATTACATCTTTTAATATCTAAATAGCAAAATTTTCTTAGTATGTAGCCCCCTCCTCCGCTTTTTAACTTTGCTAAAATAACTTTTTTTTCCACTTCTCCTCACATTTGAATTTGATTATCATACCCCAAAAAGGGGAGGGGCCATCTGTACTTTTCGTGACGTCACAATAGCAACTGTCTCGACGTCTCGACGTACGCTTCAAAATGGCGGAAGACTTGAAAGGATAAACTTGCTAGATATTTCTCAAATTTCTCCGATATTCGGTAGTTTTGTTGTCAGTATAACACGCTTCCAAATAAAGATTTAGAAGAGAATGACAATTCTGAGTTGATTTTGTACAATACATGAAAAATGGAAGGCGATGAAACGAATTTCCTGCGAGATCAAGGTAAGCGACCACTACAGCTAGTGCGGGTAGCGAAAACGGTCGGTGTAGCTGCCCATCTCTGTCGGGCTGGAGTTCCAGCTCTTTATGGTGGAGTGTCCTAAGTTCGCACACATCTGAAAGAAATTTAGAAATGTGATATTAGGCCTATATTCTATCCATGATTTCTTGTATTCTACATAAATTGATTGAGATCAATTACTACCAAATAGGCAGCAATTTTTTGTTGACTAGTCTACAGATGCTAGATTAGATAGGTGCGAATAATCGTAGATCTAGAACTAGAATTCTAACAAGTTAGACTAGAATTTTTGAAAAGTAGAAAATAGAATTCCGGCAATAGACTATCACTATCGCTTATCACTTTGTAAGAGTTTAAATTAGACCAATTCCCTACTCGCATTTGTCCCAATTACTATTTGTTTCTCTAGTCTCTTCTTTCTATTCATTTTACATCATTTGCTTATTCACTTAAACATAGAGTCTATTCACTTGACCCAATGCCTTCCTCCACATTCATCTTCTCTACATACCAAGTCGTCGATTTCACCTGGTAATGTTCCTTTGTTCTCTTCTCATTCTCTTCTCATTCTTTATTCATATTGAGTCTTGTGTGTATGCTTTACATATTTCCACTTCTTGCTTATCATTGGTTCTCTTCTCTTTTTCCTTATGAATATTCAGTATTATTATTAAATCCTATTTTACTATTGGTTGATAATGTATTTCCTTTGTCCTCTTCTCATTCTCTTCTCATTCTTTATTCATATTGAGTCTTGTGTGTATGCTTTACATATTTCCACTTCTTGCTTATCATTGGTTCTCTTCTCTTTTTCCTTATGAATATTCAGTATTATTATTAAATCCTATTTTACTATTGGTTGATAATGTATTTCATTTGAATATACTTTGCATGAAGCACATGGACAGCATGATAATAATAAAATCACAGGCAGACTTGCACTGAACTTGAAGTGGGTGAGTGGTATTAATTTAGGGCTCGGTTTGGATTATAAGTTGAAGACTTAGGTGAGAGGATTTGTGAGTTTAGCAGTGGTTTGCATGATTGGTGTTATTAGGTGAGAATTGGCAAGAGGTTATTTTTATTAGTTTACAACTTTATCAGTGAATATTGCGATATCATTGTAATAAGCCAGTTCACAGATACAATCTGCACATGGGCAGATAAAGGTAATTTGTACCAAAATGGTAAAACCCATAGGCCCGAATTCACAAAGGAGGTTTGTCAACAAACCAAGGTTTATGTACGTCATATGACGCGTTTTGACACGTTTTTGACAAACCTGGTTTGTAAAAAACAAAAGGAGGTTTGTCGACAAACCTCCTTTGTGAATTCGGGCCACAGAGATGAATACTTGATATGCGCTCATGAAAGTTATGTAACATTCATTTATGCACCTACGGTACATTCTATGATACGCAGGTGGAAGTATTCTTTTCAAGAGGTCAAACAAAAGGTATTCATGAAACACATCTAGGACTTTGGTAGACCGAATTTTCTGTCTCTTTCGTTCGTTAGCCTCTTATTGGGGTAGGGTCGGCTCTCTCTTTAGAGACGGAAACCGTTTATACACATTCCCTTGATAACGCCACGGCCATTTCAGGTCGTATTGTTATGCCCCCGAAATCCCCCAAAATGTCATTTTACCTCGTGCATATCCAATTGTAAATTAGGCCTAGGCTGTAATACATCGGTTCCACTTACTAACTTGACTGAAATAATCCGTTTAATGGTCCCTTTTAAGGAAATTATGGGTCAAAATCAACATCCATGTTGAAAATCTTGCAAGCCGTGTTAAACTTTCGCTGCGCATGGAGTCGTCTAAAACAATCTCATCGCTTCTAGTCTACGCCGAAGGCAAAATGATAATGAAGGAAAAACTGTGATAACGCCATTACGAACGTGTAGATGGCGCACAGTTTTTCCTTCATAATCATTTTGCCTTCGGCGTAAGTAAGTGGAACCGATGTATTATAGCCTAGGCCTAATTTACAATTGCATATGCATGAGGTAAAATGACATTTTGGGGGATTTTGGGGGCATAACAATACGACCTGAAATGGCCGTGGCGTTATCAAGGGAATGTGTATAAACGGTTTCCGTCTCTAATTAAGAGAGAGCCGGCCGACCCTACCCTAATAAGAGGCTAACGAACGAAAGAGACGGAAAATTCGGTCTAGGACTTTGGCAGTTATTTTTCTAAGATGCTCAAAGTGGAACTTCTCCATGTGTAAAAGATCTGTGGATATTTGGGGTCATTTGTACCATGTGCTATCTGTAAACTCCCTTATTGTCGTAATATCAATCAAAATACAAATACGCTTCAACTGAAGAAAAAATCTTAAAAACAATGAATCCTAACTTGCACATGAGAGTTTAAAGGTGATTTATCCACACAAAAAAGTGATCCATGGCATCAGGTAAGATGATTCACAAACTGCAAGGGAAATCACTTTTCCTTAGAGAACCTTACAAGTTTGATGACATCTCTCAAAATGAAGATTCCAGATCTTTGGGCTTGGCTTGACTTGTCAGCTCAGCAAGTTCATATTTTTTACAGAATGGATACAAAAGACTGCACAATTTGCAGCCCTAATGCACTTTTGTTACTACCGCTTTAGATAATTCTATGAGTGCGCGTATGACCCTCTTTCCATTGGTATCAGAATTTTGAAATCTTACAGATATTTTGAAATATGGAACTGACCGAACCATGGACATTAATGCTACTCAGTTGATCCTCATCTTAAATGATTGATACACATATGTATATTGAATTATTGCCAAGAGGTCAGTGTTTAATTTCTTTTCCACATGCATTATTTTGTTCTATAGTCCAAAGACTGAATGCTGTTCTGCAACGATATCAAGAGAAGTATGGCCCTTTGGAAAAGAAGGAAGTGGTAAGATTCTGTGCTCTAAACAAACTTGAGCTATATTTTTTTCTGAATGATCTTGATATTAAAAGAATTAAACAATAGGACATTGTCTTCCTTGATTTTTATTGCTTTTAAGGGGAGTGTGTAGTCAGTTTCCGTGTGCAAAAGGCCGCTATTCGCTGACACCAGACTTGGTGGAAATACCATTAATTGGAGTACAAATCTGCACACAGCAAACCCGTTGGCCAGTCAAGAATTACCCCCTAGTCTCTCGGAGCATGCTCAGAGATTCTTAGGGCGAAGGAAAAGCAAAGCATTACATAAGGTCTAATGGTCATAAAACTCAAGGCTAACCCTGATGATTGACAACACCTGTTATTGGGTAAACACCCAAATGGTGTCGAATTCCCCATGAGAGCTGACTTCTATAGGCGCTTCTTCATCATCTCGAGATTGACAAATAGCCCGCTATTTCTGATTTGGGAAATAATCCCGAAGTAACAAATCGCGTCTTCACTATCTCCAGATTCGACCTCAAAACTTGAAACTTGACCTCGAGAAAATAGCTCGAGATATTTTGCTCAGCGTTAGCACATATTGCGAATCTTCGGTCTAGTGAAGACGCACGGGATAAATAGCTGGATATTTTGCCAAATAGTGGGATATTTTGCAAACTATCCCAAGATATCTTGGGATGACAATCCTGACCAAATATCCTTCTAATTGCTACTTCGGTCTGATGAAGACGCAAATTAGCTGGATAGTTTGCGATCGGGATAGTTCAACTAGCTGGATATTTGGCAATCTCGAGATAGTGACGACAGGCCTATTGTGACTTTAAGTCTTTATGTTCCTTAATACCCATTTTGAGTTGGTTATGTACTCAGCCATCTGCCAGGCTCAGCAGTCAATGCAACAGGAATAGCCAACTTCAAGGAGGCGGCTCTACCCTCCATCAAAATCATGCAGCCCCCTGTTGGTTCTCACATCATATGAGCTTACTAGCTTGGTTTTTTTCTTGCACTGGACTTAGCATATTTTACTGTAAATTAATGAGTGCTTAATTTGTCCACACACCATTCCAGCAATTTATGACACTCCTTGTAGTTACTCGCCTCACCTACCATCCCAGTATAGCTTCCTGAGTGAGTTGCCAAAGGGATTTCCCAACCAAGTACCAAGTACCAAGTGACTCAAAAGAACATTTCTATTAAGCTCTTTTTCTTTAGATCTTCAAATCATCCAGATCACTTGGTCATAAAGCCAAACAATGTTCAGTTCCTCATTCATAGCTTTGTTATTGCTTTTGAAGGAGAGAGGATTCTCCACAATGAAGAGCATTGTACTCAACTATGTTTTCTCCTCCTTTTTCCCCCCATTTATTTAGGAGAGCCTATATCACCAGGGTGATCCAGCTGCTCCTTGGCTAACAAGCAGAATGTAAGTGAGATCTTTTTATGAGAAAATTAACACAATGAAATTTACCACATCATTTAAGTTAAAGATAAACTTGAGTTCTGGTAAAAAGAGAAAATGAATTCTCACAGAATCTAACGAAACTTAAACTGAATGTTCAAGGTTACATAAAAATGTCATGTGCCAAACAATTTTGGAAGAAAATGTATACTGGCTGAGTAATAAGCATAGAAAGATAAGGAAATCAAGGTAGCCCCGACACCATTTGTGTTGTCCCATATACATCTTTCTGTGTACAGTGCTTGTTACTTTACCAAGACTGGGCCAAATTTATTATGATTTTGATGACTCCAGAACCTTGCAGTACACACCAATACTTACATGCTACATGATCAACTTTTTCTGATCCATTCCACACCTTTTCTTTCACAATGCAATCGCACTACCAGAACTCACTTTTGTCGTTAAAAAACCATCCTCTATATAAGTAGCTTTATTCAAAATTAGGATGTACAATTTGTGAATGTACATTACCTTTTGTCTGTCTTTCTTTTTAGAATGTTATCTCCATTGATCACAGAGTATGACAAGCGAATAGCAGAGCAGTACCAGCAAATTGGTGTATATAAGGTAAGTAAAGTATGAAGAGCAGGAAATTATTATCAAGATATTATCAAGATATTGTATCACCATTTTTTTCTAGATTGCTTCCTATTTTTCTTGTTAATTGAAGAATAGATATTAATTTTTGTTTAACTATAAAAAAAATTAAAAACTATCTATCCATCCTGGTATCTTCTCCCAGCTTGGACATTGATTACAGAACTTGTCCACACATCTCTGTTAATAGGGACTTTTAGATTTGCACGTCGACATAGTGGACTGCTACATTAAAAGGACGTCACACGTAGCAATCCACTATGTCGACTTGCAAATCTAAAAGTCCCTAATATCTGCCATTGTAGACTTCTAGTGCACTCTTGCAGTGTAACTCCACTTCAGGTATATATGTTCTCCTTCCAGTTGGTCCTCGGCTTCCCTCTAGGTCTGACTTTTTCTTCTTATGTCTTTCATTCTCTAACTTTTCCTATGAGGATATTTTGTTTAAACTCTGCCATATGCAACAGAACTGTCAACCAGTACGATTTGGAAAATCTTTCTCAATATCTTTGCTCTTGTGACCTGCTATCCACTATCCACTATCAATTTTTTTGTTATAATTAATTTTTTTTTAAAATAATAATAATATAGATTTTTTTTTTTTGAGTGTGTGCCATTTTCAATTGCAAAATGCCCATTCTGTCCTGTAAAATATCCTACAAGCATCTCACATCGGCAATTTGTTGATGTTCATTGGTTCATCAAACACACCAGTCGTGACGAAATCATGCATATTCAACCAGTGATCAATACAAAATTTTCCTCCTGTATGTAGGAACTGTAAAAGGCATTGATCCGCCTAACATTCCGTGTTTATTTTTAAGAATACAACTTTTGTCAGTAAAATACCACTTTTGGGATGAAAGAATACAGTTTTGGAACTCTTGAGGTTGGCAGGTCTGATGCAATATACTTGAAGCAAGAATGATCAATAGTGATAAAGAATGGTATGATGTGTGTTTTATGTACATTCTCCATTGCAGGCAGAGATGAGGGACCTTCAAAACAAAGTAGACAAACTGGTCAAAGAAAATAACAGGTAAGACAACATCATGAAAGACCAGATTACTGAAGAAATTCAACAATCCATTACCTACAGAGAGGGAATGTAACCTGTTATTTTTACAAAGTTTAAACTGTTAATTTTATAAAAAATCGAATTGCCCTTATTAGCTCAACAATGCAAAACAACCATTCAAAAATTATATATATATATATATGTCAAATATACCTATTTGTCTACTTACAGTGTACTGTATGATGACAAAAAAAAAAAAAAAATTTCAAGTTCAGTACATGTTCTGTGCCGAGAATAGTTTTATGTTTGAAAGCATATGTGAACGTGTGCCCAGAATATTTTCTTTCAAGAACATTTTGTTCCAAGTCTACAATCTGAACACGCTCACTGTAGTATACATTTAAAGCAGTGGGAGGTTGAGTTGGGCGAAAGTAAATTCACTTTAACTTTACTTTCTCATCAGACTGTTAATACTAAATATGAAGTTAAAGAGAAGGTTGAGTTCTGGGAAGAGGTGAAAAATAATTTGTGAGCGTTATCATTGTTATTATGCAAGTGTGGAAGAACATCAGATAAAACATGCTCCCTGAAAAGCATGGCTCTTCAAATGCCTTCATATTCTAAATATAGCATGTACGTGTTCATGTAGTCCCATGTACATCTCTCTGTGTACAATGCTTGTAACTTACCCAGACTTGGCCAAATTTCTTATCATTTTGATGATTCCAGAGCCTTGCAATACACACAAATACTTATATGCTAGATGATCAACCTTTTCTGATCGACTCCACACTGTTTCTTTCACAACGTAATCGCATGACCAGAACTCAACTTTATCTTTAAGTGCTAACATTGCCTGAATTGTTGATTACTGTCTTGTACCTTTCAGTTTACACCACGAACTGAAATCTGTGGTTGGGGGACAACTGGAAACAATTCAGTCAGGCTTGAGAGGAGACCACACTGAGGAGGATGCTGAGAAAAAACTCATTGATAACTTGAGGAAACAGATAGAGCTATTGGAAAAGGTAATCAATCGACCGATCAATTGATCAATCACACTTCGTATTTGTTGAGAGAGAACTCATTGATTGAAAATAGGGAAGCAGAGAACGGTGTTCAACCAATCAATCAATCAAACTTATTGTATGTTGAGATAGAACTCATTGATAACTTGAGGAAACAGATAGAACTATTGGGAAAGGTAATCCCTCTCTCATTTAGTAATGTTGTTAGATAATTTGTTTATAACTCTAGGGAACAACTCCTAGAAAATATTATTATTCAATCAAATTATTTTGTGCTTTTTATTCTCATACTCTGAAGAGAGTATTTCTATCTACAGTCATGACTTCTTGGCTATTATTTGATGGAAAGCAGATTTACATACTGCTCTTGTGCAAAGCCAGTAATTATTGATATGTTACAATCAAGCCCCAAATGTCATTTATTTCCCATGTTCATCTCCATACAGGAAAGAGAAACAGCCAATGAGATGTGGCAAGAAACTGTACATGAATTAGACAGACTTGCATCAGAACATAGGGTAAGCCAAGCTACTCTCTTCACTTCAATTTACCATATTGTGAATGATCCTATTCATTGTCCAGTTATAGTTTCCAGTCTTGTGTGTCAAATTGTATTACCGGTATTGGTTGTGTGTCATACTGTTTCTGTGGTTTAGATATCTTTACTAGACTTTTATTTTGTTAATATTTTGACATTTCAATTTAAGTTCTTATGATGTTACTAGTAGTGACAGAATTCATTGAAGTATTTAAATAAATTAGTAATTTTATTCGACATAGATTGAATGCTGAAATCAAAGATCTATGTAGCAGCACCATAAAAACTGATTAGGCAAATCTAGATACTGCTGTTTTATATTTTATGGAGAAAGGATACATTTTAATTCCATAAAACACTCATTTAGAGGTGACACTAACCTTGTGAAATGTTTCCCTTTTGAAAGAATTTAACTTTTGCTTTCCCAAAACTTATTACAATATTTCCATGTATTAATTTTCATTGGAACAAAAAGTTAAAGAAATTTTTACTAAAGGTGTAACATAAGTATGAATTATAACCAATTGTTTGAGTGAAAATGTTCAGCATTTTTCTTTTCAAAGAAAACTGCAGCAAACAGGATACAGAGCTGCCAACTAGTACATTTTTTACGTATTAATATGTTTTTTGGGGGAAAATATGTTTGTACGTTTTGCTGTGCCAGAGGCGTTTTTAAAAGTTTGGAGTATGGCTGAGAGAACGAGCGTACGCATTGTTGTGCTATTGCGTTGTGTGAGCAATTCCCACAGCTTGCGCGGGGGCACGCATGCATGCACATATAATTGCACATTCACATATAGGTGATTGCAGGGGATGCACACTGTGCCCACCATGCATGCATCAGTACATGCATGAATCTGTGCGCGCACTCGCCCCGCACGTGTTAATGGATGCTGTGTATAGTGGGCGTTGCATGCACGTGTTAAAGGGATTGGGTAACTTTTTCTCAGATTCTGAAACAAAATCCTGGATTTAGCTCATGCTGCAATGATAATTATAAACCTTTAGGTCAGTCAGGAACCCCACAACTATAACAAGCCGATCGCCTGTCTGATTGACTTGACTTATGCCGTCCACGTAGGCAAGGGGCCTCGTGATGGCTTCTGTATGGTGATGGTATGCCAGGTTTTTCTGTCTGCAGCCAGTCTTGATGCATCTATCAGCCTTCTTATGGATCTTGCTTTGCAGTCCTCTAAGATGCATTCAAGCCATCTTTTGGTTGGACGGGCTTTGGGTCGATTTCCTGTGACGTTTCCTTCAACAGCAATTTTGGGGTATCTTGTGGGTTTCATTCGTAGGACGTGACCAAAATATTTGAGTCTTTTAGTCGAGACTTTGTTCATGACATCTTGTTCGAGGTTGAGGGATTCTTTGATGTGCGTGTTTTGGAGCTGTCTGATTATCAAGATATTTATGATTAGAAATCGATATCAAATTTTGCGTTTTCCTAAGGGTTTTCATAACACTACAGTCTATTGGGAAAAACAAGTATGGTAAAACCGGTCACTCAAAGATTTTTTACTTTTTTGAGGCACTTCTTGATCATTTTGAAGCACAATTTTTTACTGGCTTTCTACGGCCTAACGGTCAGATGAAAACACTGGGAGAATTGGGAAAAGCCAACCCAGCACCACGGCGCCTATACAGCTGGTGAAAAACGTCCCGGCGCCCGGCCGAATTCCCAAAATGTCTGTTTTAACTCGCCGTACGGGCCCCGAAGTGTATATGTGAAAGCCCCATTTTCAGTTTTTTGAGAATCTGAGCTGATTTGCCCTACCATCAGAATATCTGATGGAAAGGAAAAAAATCTTGGGAAAAAATTCTAATTTAAGATTACTTGTTAATAGTGCTTGATGAAATGAACAATGTTAGTTCTCTCTCCACTGCATTTGGTGATATGAAATTACAGAAAATATACATGTAGAATACAAAAAGATACCATGTACATGGTCCTGTATTTTGATATTGAGTGCATTATACTCACTTCATTTTTTCCTTTGCTGTTTTCATCTACATGTGGTTTACTCTACTGTGAACTTTTCAAGTAATTCAACCAAAATGTTAACCAGCATTTAATTTTTCAATTCATTCGCACAAAACAACTTTCTGGCATTGAATGCGTTTTTATTCAAAGAAACATAGATCTAGTTGCAATAGCATTTTATAGGGAAAATAACGAAAAACATATCAAACAGGCAAAATGTGTTTTTTCACATAAAAAAATGTTTTTTCAAGCTGAATAATGTACCAGTATTTTGAAAGTGACAGGTTGGCAGCTCTGAGGATACTATATTTATAAGATTTCCCATATTCAATGTACACTGTACAAGTAGCATAAAGTAAATGTATTTTGATGTATTCGTACACGTGCATGTGGTGTGTTTTTTTGTTTTGGTACCGGGGTACTTATAATTGAACATTACAGCTAATGCCAACCAATGATTCTTTCTTACAGGATATGTTAGGAAACTCTAAAGCTCAAGTCTCTACTCATCATGCCATAGAGTCTAAAGGAGTAGCTCTTATGAGGGACAATCAACAGCTTAGAGATAATAACTACAAACTAGAAACAGTAAGTTAATATACTTTCTTTATCATGACTTCATAACAAGCTTCTTCAACCACAACCGATCAAGTTGTACTTTCTTTATCATGACCTCATAACTCGGCTAATTAGTAAGAACTACATGGGCCATACAAAACTTCCCCCCTCGCTATCACAATCTTTTCTATTATATTATATTGATAATATACAATAAATTATGAGTGCTCTATAGAAACTTTGATAAACTTGTTACAGGAATGGAAACGATTTCTAGTTATGTATGTTAATTTGTAAAGTTCTTAAGGTAAGCTGGTAAGGTAAATTTGGTGAAGATCGTCTTTGTTGTCCATGCTTTTAGCTATGCAATGGAAATTTGTGATATTTACATGGTATGGTTAATACATACCGTAAATCTCTGTGTATAAGACGTACTTTTTTGCCGCCAAAAAAAAAAATCAAAGTCGGGGGTGCGTCTTATAAAAAAAAAAACCTTTTTTTTTTAAGTTTTGATTTATGCCCCTCCACCTGGCGCTATGCCTGGCAATGTCTCCCAGCTCAGTAATCGGTGTGTTGACTCACCACTCGGAAACTAGAACAACACTCAAATGCCAGAAAGTTGTTTTGTGCGAATGAATTGAAAAATTAAATGCTGGTTAACATTTTGGTTGAATTACTTGAAAAGTTCACAGTAGAGTAAACCACATGTAGATGAAAACAGCAAAGGAAAAAATGAAGTGAGTATAATGCACTCAATATCAAAATACAGGACCATGTACATGGTATCTTTTTGTATTCTACATGTATATTTCAACTGCACCTCGCAGTTAATGAAAGTCCATCCCGCGTGGGTTTTTTAACACGGACCTGGCTTGCTGCCGACAGAGTCGGCAAAAAAATAAAAAATCTTGGCCCAAAGATAGAGGTGCGTCTTATACACAGAGATTTACGGTACACAAACAAATATCCATTCCTACAAAAGAAACAATTTCAATTAGCATACATTTATTTGAAAGCATAAACGTGTCATGCATTAGAAATAATGTATACAAATTAGTATGGAGAGGAGATAATTTAACAGATCCCCACATATCTATTGGTGTATAAGTAAAATGAATAATTTAATAATAATGATAGGGTCTCATTTACCCAGGGAATCCACATCAATATTACTGCTGGGGATCCTGCAATTATTTTTACCCTAGCATATGCCAGGTACCCATTCACACTTGGGCAGAGAATGGCAATTGTGGATCAATGTCTTGCCAAATAATTTAAGTGCTGGGCTAGAAAAGGGCTCCATGAGGTTAATTTAATCACTTTTATTGATGAATTGAAGATTTTTTGAATTGATAATGTTTGAATTGATAATGTGTTGTAGGCAAACAGACATCTTCAGGATGTGATGAACGCACAGAGTCAGGAGATAGAAGGTATGAGAGACCAGCTAAGATCAGTTAAAGGTGATCTAAGAACAACATCTATCCAACTCAAAGACTTCACTACTATGAAAGACACACTAGAACAACAGTGCCGAGCTAAGGTAAGACCTTCTTTTAAATGATAATAATGGTGGGTGCTTGAACACCTCTCGTGTCTGTCATAAAGAACATGACAAGAACATGACATCTCCTTGATAATAGAAAATATGAATGATTCGAATCAACATTTTATGCCTTTTAAAATATATTAAAAAAAATGTTTTCATAGATGCTAACAGCTTTCCATAATTGTTAAGTCCAAGTTCGAGATAAGTTCAACTTAGGATCTTTGTGAAACACCCCCCTGGGCCTCGTCTTATAATGAGTTGCGATTGATTCAAATTAATCACAAGTTTGCATTCTCCTATCTGTTATGTACATAGTTGCGATTAATATCAATCACAAATAAGTTGCGAAGAAGTGCAACTGTTTATAAGAAGGAGCCCAGGTCCTCCACGATTATGATGTAGTACACAATGTGAAGTCAAAGTGCATCTGTTAATTTCTGTCCATAAATCTGCTGTGCTCTCTCTCTCTCTCTCTCTCCCTCTCCCTCTCTCTCTCTCTCTCCCTCTCTCTTTCTCTCTCTCTCTCTCTCTCTCTCTCTCTCCCCCCCCCACACACAGACACTGATAAAGAAAATCCCTAAAATGTTCACTGTCTCTCTTTTGCAATTCTTTAAATTGTTTTTATTTTCATGACAATTTGACTTGTGATTATATTATACCTACAATTTAATGATGATGGTAAAGTATAAGGACTGTAATGAAGGTCTTATCAATGATATTCAGGATATAATGACGACATTTTTCAGAATGACTTGTAGAATTGTGATATCAGATACAGTTAACTCTGCATAAGTCAAATCTATTGGGGCTGCTAAAGTAGTTTGACTTATGTAAAATTTGACTTAAGAAGTGTAAATCACACAGGTTAAGCAGATTTTACTGTACATTGATGTGTGTAGGACAAGGATCTAGGTGAGCTACGTAGTCGGGTGCAGTCCTCTGAGGGTAGGATACCAGGTCTTGAGGAGAGAGTCAAGGAGCTGGAGCTGACCATGGAACTCATATCTCATATTATTATTATTATATTGATGTGTGTAGGACTCGGATCTAGGTGAGCTACGTAGTCGAGTCCAGTCCTCTGAGGGTAGGATACCAGGTCTTGAAGAAAGAGTCAAGGAGCTGGAGCTGACCATGGAACTCATATCTCATTTTATTATTATTATATTGATGTGTGTAGGACTCGGATCTAGGTGAGCTACGTAGTCGAGTCCAGTCCTCTGAGGGTAGGATACCAGGTCTTGAAGAAAGAGTCAAGGAGCTGGAGCTGACCATGGAACTCATATCTCATTTTATTATTATTATATTGATGTGTGTAGGACTCGGATCTAGGTGAGCTACGTAGTCGAGTCCAGTCCTCTGAGGGTAGGATACCAGGTCTTGAGGAGAGAGTCAAGGAGCTGGAGCTGACCATGGAGCTCATATGTTATTATTATTATTACATTGATGTGTGTAGGACAAGGATTTAGGTGAGCTACGTAGTCGAGTGCAGTCCTCTGAGGGTAGGATACCAGGTCTTGAAGAGAGAGTCAAGGAGCTGGAACTGACTATGGAACTGATATCTCAAGAGAATATAAGATTACAAGGAGCTAAGAAGGAGCTAGAAGACAGGATTAAAGCTCTGCATCAGAGATGGTAAGTCTTCTTTGTTTATAAAACTTTTAGAAGTGAGAAGCTAGCCCTCAATAGGTCTGTGTCCTGTGATGGCTCCTTCACTCAAAATTAAATGAATTTTTGAATATCTTTTTCTCACTTTGTACAAGTATATATTTATGTGATGTGTTTATAAATTGGAATTGTATGTATTTTTGTATAGTTTTTATCTTTTTATGAGTGGAAAGAAACTTGGGAACTTAAACTGTAAGATGTAAAACAGCAAAATTAAGTGACATGCATGTCTGCAGCATGCTCAACATTGCTCAGTCGTTACATGCATATCTTGAGGAAGATTGGTCATGCTCACAATTACATGTTTTTGATTGCATGAATTACATTCCTACAGCTTTGACATTTTGCAAGACAAACTGAGCTCTTTTTGAAATTCTTAGGGATAAAAAATCTTTGTGCAGTATTATCAGGCCTTAAATTTTGTCATGTTTAGGGCAAGGCCAGTTTGGCCTTAGAGTACCTCATATTTTTAAGGGCACCAAGGCCAAAATATTTTTACAAAAAGGGCATCGAGTACGAGGCCAAAAAAAGTTAGATGTCATGTGTATTTTATGAAACTTGTGCGGGATCAATTTCCCATGACTTTTAGCACCAGCTTCTTCACAGAATGTATAGAGGTCTACGGTACATACAAACAAGGCGGCGGCCCGCAAGCCTTAGATTAAGCAGCCAGGAGCAAGGGGCAATTTTTTTTTTAAGTTGCCCCTTGCCCACAGGAATTTACCTGAGCAAGGGGCAATTTTCCAAAAACAGATATGCCCCTAATCCAATTATAAGTTCAAAGATGTTAATTTCATAATGTGAATAGAACGATCAATTTAATAACTTTTTAATCTTACATTATAAACAGGAAAGATTGATTAAAAACATCAAACTTGCACATTAAACAGTATTTTAAAGTAACTAAAAATATTGATGAGCAAATGAATAAATAAATTGTCAATTTCACAAACATCGAAAGTCAGAAGGACTTGGCAAGTTTACCGGGTATCCCAAATCGAAATCGCACCTCATACACAAACCTTCCGCCTCACTCTCGGTAGTAGGAGCAAATTTGAAGAAATTATCTTTTTAACTGTTGTATAGAGTCTAGGCCTAACGAATGAAATAAGATGTAAAAATGTCCTTAGACATTCGACAGCTGAAAGTGACACGCTCAGCTCAGTTGCGTAACGTGCGTTCACGAAACCAAAATCGTTCCTCGCACACACACTCTCGCCACTCTTGGTGGGAAGCTGTACGAAGCTGTACGTACGTACGTGCGCTAGCGCCTATATATTATAAAGAAGGGTGCATTTTCACGGCACTTGCGCCTTATTAAAGCACTAAATACGAAGCTAGTAGAGAGCTCGTGGGCGGCAAACTGTTCGTGATTCGTGTATTTTTACTGTTCTAATAATTTATGGGCGCATTTTCACGGAAAACACTTGCGCCTTGCCGTCTAGTTTTAGATGATTATGGGCGCAATTGGTGGTTTTATGAGTGCAAATTTCGAAAAAAGGGCACGTCCAGTTGGAAAAAAAGGCACGTCGGCCAGTTGGAAAAAAAGGGCATAGCCTTTTTGGCCGTGAATTTATCTTTTTTTGGGAGGGCACCGCGGCTAGTCATAGGGGCATCGACGGCCGTCGATTAATTTAAGGCCTGAGTATATAGCTGCACCTATTTAAATACAATAGGTGTAACAGAATCAAATTGAGACAGTAAGAAATGATAATTTGTGAATTTTTATAGTAGCTAAAAACCTTTGATATGTGTTATTCAATTGAAGTATTAGAAATATCACAGATGTCCATAGCAAACATGAATGATAATGCATAAATATTGCCATCAACATTGACTGCCATCCTGCCACTATTAGTATAGTTTAAAAACATGATTTTGTTTAGAACTTTTGATCTGATTTTGTATGGCACTTTTTGCACGTCTGTAAATATGTACCATTCAGTTTTATAATACAACTACTTTTTTTAAATTCTTGATATACTATTTCAAATGAATGAATGAAAGGATGAATTGTTTATATGTAGTAATTTGATTTGTATTAATTATATTTATGTCTTTTGGGCCAATGCAATTTTTTTGGACAGTACGGATGCTGATTGTCGTGAATATGAAGCCACAGTGCAAGTCAGAGAGAGTATTCAAATGTCAGAAAATGCGCTACTAGAGAAAGACCAGGTAAATACTGAAATATTTCAAAACAAAGAGGCATTAAATATATCTAATCCCCCAAAAACCAAAATATGTACATTTTGAGATAAGGAAACAATATCATACTTCGTTATTTTGAAAACAAGAACAATTGTTCTTGGTAAGATAGGCCTACATTGAATACGGTATTATTTTGTGAAAATAATTTTATGGATTCCTAAGAAAATCATATAAATTGACCTACCTCTTACATGTATATAAATTGAATATTCTATACATCTTAGCAGGGTCATTCCATGGAGTTTTTCCATGGCAATTTTTGTGACATGTATATCAGTGAGAAGTGATAAACCACATCTCCTATCAACCATGACAATTTGTGCACTAATTGAGTTTAGCATAAAAAGCATAACCATCTAGAAGTACTCTAGCTTCATGCTGATTCAATATTTATAAACCCAAAATGTATGTACCGGTAATGTATGTGATATCCATGAAATGCTGATCAAAAAAAAAAATTAAAACATACTAAGCAAAGATTTTAAAGAGAAGCAACTGAAACAGGAATGATTCTGGCAGGGCACTACTAATATATATATTTGTTGCATAAAAGTCTTCAACAGAATATTTCATCTTCCATGTTTAGTAGAAGGTCTCACACCAAAGTAACATGGACATTCTCAATTTTTATGCCTCCGTTACGAAGTAGCCGGAGGCATTATGTTTTCGGGTTGTCCGTCCGTCCGTACGTCCGTACGTACGTCCGTCCGTACGTCCGTACGTCCCGTTCTTGTGATCGCGTTATCTGAAGAACCGATTGCTGGATTCCTGCCAAACTTTGGTCATGTATGTATCTTGCAGAGCCGATGAACTGATTAGATTTTGGGGTCACGAGGTCAAAGGTCAAAGGTCACAGGGCTCATTATGTATGCAAAAACAGCTCGTGATCGCGTTATCTGAAGAACTGATCGATGGATCCCTGCCAAACTTTAGTCATGTATTTATTTTGCAGAGCCGATGAACTGATTAGATTTTGGGGTCACGAGGTCAAAGGTCAAAGGTCACAGGGCTCATTATGTAAGCATAAACGGCTCGTGATCGCGTTATCTGAAGAACAGATTGATGGATTCCTGCCAAACTTTGGTCATGTATTTATCTTGCAGAGCCAATGAACTGATTAGAGTTTGGGGTCACGAGGTCAAAGGTCAAAGGTCACAGGGCTCATTATGTAAGCATAAACGGCTCGTGATCGCGTTATCTGAAGAACAGATTGATGGATTCCTGCCAAACTTTGGTCATGTATGTTACTTGCAGAGCCGATGAACTGATTAGATTTTGGGGTCATGAGGTCAAAGGTCACGTGGCTCATTATGTATGCAAAAATGGCTTGTGATTGCATTATCATTAGAACAGATTGATGGATTCCTGCCAAACTTAGATCATGTATGTATCTTGCAGAGCCAATGAACCGAGTAGATTCTTGGGTCATGAGGTCAAAGGTTATGGCTCATTATGTATGCAAAAATAGCTTGTAATCACGATATTTTGAGAACCTGTTAATGGATTACAAATGAACTTGAATTTGAAAAATTTCTTCTGTTTATGACGGAGGCATCATTTTCGACTGCGCGCAGTCGAATTCCATCTAGTTTTATCCTCTCATGGAATGACCCCACTATGACCTTTGACCTCTCTCCTTTGTGAATGTAGGCAATGATCCGAGAGCAGCAGAAAGAAGAGGAAGTGCGGCGGTTAGCGGATGCTCTGGGTAAACTAGTCAATGAGGCAGGCAAACGAACCAGGCAAGAAGTAGACAGCATCAGAAAGCAATGTAATTCTAATATCGCTAAGCTGATGGAGGAGGTTACAGCTTTAGAAACAGTGAGTACTCATATCAGAGATATCATGAAACGGTAGATTGAGCACTGGTGAGCAACCATGAGGTCCTGGGCCAATATTCAATTCAATACTTAGCATAAGTAAGAAATTTACTAAGTAAATGGCTAAGTTAAGTAATTTACTTATCTCGTATTCAAATCGCATTTTAGACTTATACTTACGTAAGCCAAAATCTAAGTAAAATACTAACTGATAAGCATTGTGACGTCACACGGTCAATCAAAAGTAATGCACAATTGATGCATTGCAATAAATGCGCGCTGATATAATTGTGCTGAGGTTATAATACTGCGTAAGAAAACCATATGCCTGCCAATCAAGGCCTCCAAATAATTGGCTTAAGTCTGGTATGGAGTTGGCTTAGATTTAGGGTAAAATACTTAGCCAAAAGTGCGAATTTAATACCATAATTGGTTATGTATTTTATCAAAGCCAAATACTAAGTAAAAAGCTTAAATTTTGTACTTAAGTATTGAATTGAATACGGGCCCTGGACTCAAAACCAAGTAAAAATGCCTCATGCAAGCCTTGTTTAGACAGGATGCAGCAAAACCACTGTGTAGTGTTTATGATGAGGTAAAGTGTATATAATATGCTTCACAGTTCCTATCTTATAACACAGAGCTTGGTGAATATGCATCATATCTGAACGAGACCTAAGCGTCCTTCTGTTGCATATGTAGCATTGTTGTAGTCAAATCTGGACCTAGTTAAATTTTAGAAGATTCATATCACAGTCACACTAAAGAAACTGACATTAGACCTACAAACAATTTCATGACCCTGTAGTGATGAATGGCGTCCAGGTAAACACTAATATTTAAGTACGGTAAGCATTTTGTCTTTTCTGTTATTCATTTTACAGGAGAATGCTGAGAAACAAGCTGAGATAGAAAGAGCAATCAGAGAGAAGAGGGCAGTAGAACATGAGCTTGAACAGGTAACTATCACATCCTTAAAGATACACTGATATACCACCCTGTAATATCAATTTATATAGTTGTCTCTCAAGTAAGGACAAAGTTAACTTTTAATACTTTGGTTTTTACTGGACCTAAATTTTGGAACTCTCTAGGCTCTAGCGTTAAGCGATCTGTTAATCTCTCTTCATTTAAGTGTACACTTAATGTTTATCTTCTCGATAAATACTGTGACTCATAGAGTAGTTCATTTTTGTAGTTATTATGGTGCCAAGATATATTATGTATTACTATAAATGTAAATTTTCTTCTTGATATTAATATGTGTCTAACTGAATATTTTCAGATTGTCAACCTCTTATTCCCTCCCCCTTTTGTCTTGTGCCCGTTGTGTGCTGTGCCTATTGTCGATGTGCTGTAGTCTTCTATTCATTTCTCATATTTTCTCTCTTCTCCCGTCTTGTCTAGTCTCGTCTTTCATTTTGTTGTTGTTGTTGTTGTGTGTGTGTGTGTACACTTCTTGTTTTGTTATACCCCCTTTTCCCTATTGTATTCTTAGGTAGTCACAAATATCTATTCATCATGTTTATCCGGCTCAGAGGGGACCCTCATAATTACAAGCTCTGCTTTTACCAGGGTCTCCTCGTCTTTCTTTTAGTTAACTTTGTTTTTATCATTGCCATAATTTGTTATTTTGCATTGTAAATGTGTAATGATCCAATGTTATGCTCTATATGTCATTTGAAAGAAAGACGAATAAAATCTTATCTTATCTTATCTTATCTTATGTACATTTTGGAAGTTGCTCTCATGTTTCCTATTGGTCACATGAGGAATGCTTTATTCAGGGGGTTATACATGTAGATTTGAGTTTTTTTTTATATGGTTAATATTCACCATAGATAGGGAATGTGAGAGAGATGAGCTCAGTGATTAGAGGAACAGTCTTAGAACTTGAATACTTTGTGTGAAGTGTTATTCCCTATTAATCAAAGAGAAGGTTGAGTTCTGGGAAAGGTGACAAATACTTTATGAGCTTTTTCATTTGTATTATGTTAGTGTGAATGAGTGTCATGGAAGACGGTCCCCTAAAAAGGATAGCTTTTCAAATGCCATCACATTAAAAAAAGACAAGTAACAACTAAAGGTTGTACATACCACAAGTTTGTGTAGTCCGATATACACATTTCTGTGTACAGTGCATGATACTTCATTAAGACAGCCCATTTAATATCATTTCGATGATCCCAAAACCTCAAATTATACAACACTTAAATGTGCTATAAACTGAGCAACCTTTTCTAAATGCTTCCACACAGTTTCTTTCTAGTGCTGTAAGTCGGACGCTATGTTCGTGTTCGGTTCGGTTCGGCAGAGTTCGGCAATTTTGCACCCGAAACTTGGTTTGGTTCGGGGTTCGGTAATATAATAGCAAGCAGCATTATAGCCACGGCGGTCGGCACTGGGCGGGCCGCCCGCCTTGCCGGGCCCGACCAGCACGGAGGACTTCTGCACACTGCTTCCGACCAGCACAAATTTCACATTAAAAAACTGCTCTAAACGTAATTATTTGCGAAGAAAATTACTACTTACATTCGTATTTCCGTCTTGAATCGTGTTTTAGTTTCAATTTTAAAAGAATCATGTTTTCAATTTGTCAATAAATGATATTTTTTAAAGATTTTCCGAGACGGTTTTTGTCTAATGTTAGAGTCCTGAAAACTGACATCTTGAACAGAGATTCAGGCCTGTCCATAACTGTTTTTTTTTAGTTTTTATTTTCAATAGGAAAAATATAAAATCCCTATTTTTCCTGGATAAATAAATACCATACTATAATATATAATTATTTCATTATTTATATTGTAAAATTTATCCGATATGGTTACAATTAAAATATTAATTTTTTGTTGAGTGGGTTTGATCGAGCTGAACCTGTTTTGATCACGCACATGTATTCTTGTTTATATGGCTTGCGATCGCGATGTAGCGTGGTCAGGATTTGGGATTTAAATGGCGCCAGTGAAGTTGCGCCAGTGAAGTTGCGCCCACCACTGGATAGGCATAAAACACAAAGGTGGAAAATGGGAAAAAAGTAAATATAAAATGAGCAATCATGACATGAAAATTCGGTACAAAATAACAAGTTTATTAGCTTGCAAAAACATTTACATTTTTCTGCCGAACATCCGAACAAGGCCTTTGCGTTCGGTTCGGCTCGGTTCGGAAGTGCCATGTTCGGCGAACTTCCGTTCGGTTCGGCGGTTCGGCTACAGCACTATTTCTTTCACAATGCAATTGCATGACCAGAACTCAACTGTATCTTTAAAACCTTCGGATAGTATCTGATTTTCGCAGTTCATTTTAGTTACTTCCCTTGCAACCAAAATGGAATTACAGGTAGCATAAACTCAATGATCTAAGGTAACACATTTCTAACCTGATGACTTTTTATGCTCCTTTTTAGATGTATAAAGAAGGCACAGCCGTGACAGGAGACCAACGTATTAATGAGTTACAGAACAGGATCATTGCTATGGAGAGATTAAAAGATGAAACCTTGATAAGAGCTCAACAGATGGAGAAGAACATGCAGAGACAAGAGTACAGGTGGGTGCCATGGAAATGAGGAGTAGCCGTAGTCGGGTGGTTTAATCACTTAACTAGAAATGCAAAGGTCGCAGGTTCAAGCCCCGGCACAGCACTTATGTCCCTGAGCAAGGCATTTTATTTACATTGCTCCCCTCCACCCAGGTGTTAAATGGGCGCCCAATGGGATGCAAATGCCATTGTTGTCGGATTAACATGTGCTCTTGATTAGCTGGAATGCTCCCCAGGGGTTGAGAATGTGCACTGTAATAAAGAAATTAGTAATTCGATCCAGTGATCGGGGTAATAATAATACTGTATTTAATGCCTTGGTCAGTTAGTGGTAGAGCGCTGTAGAAATAAGATGCAAGTATTATTATAATATTGATCCACTTAGCTGTCGTTCGAAAAAGATTGATAATATCTGGATTCCTGTAAATGTATTTCTCTGAAGCATCAAATATGTGAAAAATTCCTCCCTGTAAACGTTCTGTCATCTTTTTAGACCTATCACTATCTTCTGTACTAGGATATCAGGCTTATGATATTAGATTTAATTTCCTTTTCTACTCACAGGACACATGCATTCTTCCTCTGTATGCACCAACAAAAAAAAACAGCTGTTTAACTGTTTAACCTGTTATTAATGTCCAACATAAGGAATTTTTGAGAAGCCTATGCTGTCATATCAAATTTATTCTACTTGTTCCCTTGTTTTATTGTCGTGAAGATTAGAAGTTAAGGGGTCTACGTGTAACAGACCTAGTACTGAAAGAAAAGTTTGAAAAACTCACTCTTCTGTAGGTTGAACTAGAACCTGAGATTAGGTGACAGTCTGTACTGTTCCATTTGTTTCTTGACAGTCATGAGGAAGAGAAGTCTAGGAGTTTACTCGTAACAGACCAACTGAGAGGAAGACTTGAGAAGTTATCGAGAGAGTGTGAAACCTTATCAGATGAGAGACTGAGATTCATGGAAGATAATGATAACCTCAAGAAGAAGATGATAGAGATACGCAGAGAGAAGGAGGATACAGGGAGATCAGCAGCTAAAGATGTATGTAATGTATATAGACCTCATATCTGTACCTCAAGATATAGACAGGGCTCGATACTAACTGGCGACCGGGACACATGCACACTCAAAAGTTTTGTCTTGACTTTAAGCATTTTTGAAATTTTAACACAATGCTACTGTATATGGACTGTAAGAAGGGTAAATCTGGACCCCATGACAAAAAAAAAGTTTTGTGTAGAGCCTGTATATAGGATTGAGTTACTTGAGCCTTTTGATTATTGAGTTTGTCCAGATTCTGTGACTAATCATGAAGAAAAGAAAGAATTTTAAATGATATAACACATTACTGGACAGATGTACACAATGTATGACTTTCCCATGCTTCACTTATCTAGGGGGAATATGGTCCCCCATTTTTTTTTTTTTGGGGGGGGGGGATTCTTAATTTATCTGTTCACTGACTGCATCATCATATTGCATATCACAAACTGTTACATTAGATATTGATGTAGACAATGTTTTGTTTGTTTCATTTAAGTATTTTTTTAAAAGAAGCAATTATTATGGAGACATAAACATATACCATATGTGCTGCAAGTATTTATATGAAGGTTGAAGGTACTAGTAATCTCATTAGATTTAGCTTGAATAACAAGAATATTTGTATTTCCGCAGTTGATTAGTGTAGAGCATGAGATGAGCATGATGAGGAGAGAGCATGAGGCACGTCTGGAGAGTGTGGAGGAGAACAGCAGACAATCTACCAAGGAACTCAGACAGATGGTCCTCACTCAACAGAGGATGAGCTCAAAGTATGTACCGCATCAATACTAATCAACTCTTTGAATATTCATAAGAAGCATGATATCATTGAACATTCTGGCTGTCAGCTGACAGTATATGCACAAAGGAAAAGAAACAATGTTTTTCATGCATTTTGATTCAGCTGACAGAACGCACAATGCAAAAGAAACCATGTTTTCATGCATTTAAATTTTATGGACACTTCTTTCTCAAATGTTTCTTGATGA
Source organism: Strongylocentrotus droebachiensis (assembly GCA_035222895.1). Lineage (NCBI taxonomy): Eukaryota > Metazoa > Echinodermata > Echinoidea > Camarodonta > Strongylocentrotidae > Strongylocentrotus > Strongylocentrotus droebachiensis. Next base: position 14,064 of record JAVYIG010000770.1, on the reverse strand, counting down.
ATTATGACATGTTACAAATGAAAGTATTCAGTATTCAGCCGACAGATTGCTTACATTAGCTTTTGTTATTTAAGACAAACTTGTGAAGATGTCACAACTTTTGCCTGAAGAGCATGCATGAAACTTAAATTTAGGATGGAAATTGCCTATTTCATGTATACTGTTACAATTACAGATGTACTAATTCTTAAATCCACATAAAGAAAGTTATTGCTGGTAGATAACTCATGATACATGTAGTTGGTAGGTTTACCTGTAGTTTACATATATAACCATTGCTTCCCTCCTTCACACTCAATTGGTTTGAATGCACACTAATCAATTATTATTATTATCGACTTTCTTGTGTTTTCTTTATAGATGGAAAGAAGAATGCAGAGTTCTGGGTCAGAAGTTTGAAGGCAAGATATCTGAACTAAGGTAATACAAATGTAGTTCTCTAAAATACAGCATAATAATATAATAATATTGGATATTTATATAGCGCACATATCCACCCTGCAAGGTGCTCAAAGCGCTCCAATATTACCCCGGCTCTGCTAGGCGTACATTTATAATGATTTTGAATGTGCTAATCCTGAGATAACAGTGTATGTGAATTTGTTCAAGTGGTCATCATTCAGTGATCCAGTCATTCAAGAGTTAAATGTTGTTTCATTCAAATGGACGAGTTCTCAGATATATTTCCATGGCCCACTGTACTTTCTACGAATGTACAATTGTCTATGAATTGTCAACAGCATTGTTAATACCTGTTAAGCCCTTTTGACTTCACCAGACAATACATGCTTGTAGATTAACAACCCATGGATAGACAGCTTTAAGTGTTATCTGAGGTGTTTGGTAAGTAAAGCCTTACCAAAGGATATTAGTGAATCTCCTTACCCAATATCCCCTATTTATACAATCTTTTTCTAATACTGAGCCGTTATGCCTCCTACTGATTTCACTGTTATTCATTCCTAGATCTCAGCTTACTATGCAGAAGAAGAGGAATGAGGATCTAACCAATCAAAAACAGCAACTCAAAGAACAGAACATGCAGGTATGATATTTACCGGTATAGGATTTATTGAAATCAAAGCAAATCACATCCAAAACCAAGAACAAACAGTCCAAAGACTGACACCCGTCTTGGTTAGGCCTACAATATAAAATTAAAATCAAGTATACATAATAAAATGGAGGTAACGTATACATAAATAAGTTACCCAAGTTAAAATATAAAAAAAACTATCATCGCTGGATATTTCAAAAAGGACATATAAACAATAACAACAATAAGTATACATCATTACAAGTAAATCAAAAGAGGATTCTCGAGCTGTGCAATAACTAAATCGGGCACAGACCGAGAGTCCAAAGAAAAGAAAAAAGAAAAAGCATAAGACTATATGAATGGGGTTTAAAAAGATTAATGGTAAAAGAGAGGGAAAGACAGCATCAGCTAAACAAAATAAAAGTGCCTCGCGCAACCAAGCAGGGAATCTTGCACAAACAGAAGCTAGCCGTCACCCACACCCAAACCACCCACCATATTCGGAATCTTCACACTAGGTGAAGACCACGAACCCAACGGACGAATAATGCAGGTGCAGAGGAAGACCAACAACAGGTAGCTCAAGAATAAAATATAAGAGGGGGGAGGGAAAGTGGGCCTTAAAGGGATTCCATAACATTATATATTATTAAATACATTAAAATATATAAATATAAATATACAAGTAAATATGAACACAACGAAATATAACATTTCAATAAAATGTGTTAAGGACACAGCCATTAGCCTATTAATTAAATTGATGCTGGTAGTATAGTTTCTGAGTACACCAATATAAATCGTATTAATATTGAAGCAAGACCCTCATATGAGAATCAAACAAGTGTAATACTGAATAATAGGAATGTTCATGTAATGCAGAAGGTATTATACAGTGAATGGAATTCCCTTGAGGAGAAAGGACAAAGAGAGAGAGAGGAGGATGAGATAGAGGGAGAAAGAGAGAGAGGAACACAAACACAGAGCTGGTATAATATAATACAAATTAAAAATGTAATTGAAAAAAGTTATTTTATCCAAGTTAGTGGGAATGCACTTCAAAGGAATTGATTCATAAAAATAAAAATTTGAGGTAAAAAAATACATTTCCACATTTACAGGCAACATTAATCTTCAATTCACTATTTTGTATTCTAAAACTCTATGTTCAGATTTTCAGCATTAGAGTTCAACAGTTTGATAATTTGTGGCATTGCGCTGTTTTTGTAACGTTGTGTCCTACATTTCAGTTCTCGTAACCTGTTACTGTGTCTTAATTGTCTGTTTGATGATTGGCTTTCCGGTAGCCAATGACCAAAGTTCTTGAAAAGCTTAGTGGCAAAGTCCTGACAAAGATCCTCTCTCCTTTCTTTGAGCGATACCAGGTTGTAAGCGCTGAGAGCATAGAAAGAGAAGAGAGTAAGACAGAGGGAGAGAGGTAGGAAATGAGAAAGGGAGAGAGAGAGAGAGAGAGAGGAGATAGGAAGAGAGGGAAATATCAATACAATCTGTAGAATCTGTAAAATCAGCACAAGTATCCAAACATTGTGGACATTGTTATTATACGGAAATACATGCACATAAAGAAGAAACATGTGCAATGTACCAAAGAAGAATAGAAATAGAATAAGGAGGAAAAGAGAAGAATTCAAGAAAAAGAGGGGAAAACATGAGATAGGAAATTAGAAGGTGATAGATTTACACAAGTTTCATAGTGTTGATTACCTTCACTGCCTTTGGTATGAATGATTTTTGGCATCTGGAAGTGCGGCAAGCTGGTTGGCAAAGAGGAATGAGGATCTAACCAATCAAATTCATCAACTCAAAGAACAGAACGTGCAGGTATGATATATATAGGATTTATTGAAATCAAAGCAAATCACATCAAAAACCAAGAACAAACAGTCCGAAAACTGACACCTGTCTTGGGTACAACATAAAATTAAAATAAAGTACCGGTATACATAATAAAATAGCAGTAACGAATACATAAATTGGTTACATTAGTTAAAACATCAAATAAGTATCATCACTGAATATTGCAAAAAGGATATATAAACAATAACAAACAATAAGTATACATCATTTCAAGTACATCAATAGAGTATTCTCGAGCTGTGCAATAACTAAATCAGGCACAGACCGAGAGTCCAATAAAAAAGAAAAAAAAAGAAGACTATATAAAGATTAAAATAAAGTTTAAAAGATTAACGGTGAAAGAGTTGAAAAGTTTAAAAGTGAGACCAGAATGAATGCCAGTTGTAATAGAGATTTCCAGCATGGTCTGGTTTCCGGGACAACATGCTTCCCATCTATAGAGCCACAGCAGTCTGGAAAGTTCCATCGATTGACTGCCACTTGTTTCCACCCGTCGGCATCTGATGGTGTTGAGAACTGCTCCAGTCTGTACTCCTCTACTATTGCGTAGCACACTTCAGGCATGAACAGGGAGATGGTGCTGAGAACTGCTCCAGTCTGTACTCCTCCACTGTGGCGTTGCACACTTCAGGCATGAACAGGGAGATGGTGCTGAGAACTGCTCCAGTCTGTACTCCTCTACTATGGCGTTGCACACTTCAGGCATGAACAGGGAGATGGTGCTGAGAACTGCTCCAGTCTGTACTCCTCTACTATGGCGTTGCACACTTCAGGCATGAACAGGGAGATGGTGCTGAGAACTGCTCCAGTCTGTACTCCTCTACTATGGCGTTGCACACTTCAGGCATGAACAGGGAGATGGTGTTGAGAACTGCTCCAGTCTGTACTCCTCTACTATGGCGTTGCACACTTCTGGGACCAACAGGGAGATGGTGTTGTGTGCCACGCGGAACTCATATGATAGACTTTTATAGGAGTTCCCAGTGGCCAGAAAGCGTAGAGTCACTGCAAGCTTGATTCCAGCATGGATAGGGGGTCTTCTATCCATGCCCTGGGTTATTCTTGGGGCCACCTGGGCCAGCATCTCACGGAACATGTCCACGTCCATCCGCATGTAATTCTTGAAGTGTCCAAGAGATTCCCGCATCAGTTCATGCATTAACGTTGTTGCAACCAAGGTTTCACCCAAAACGTTCTGTGACGGGCCTCCTTCAATTCGTCTGCAAGGAGTGCAGCAACTACATACTGCTCACGGTGGTGAAGTATGTCCAACTGCATCTGCAATTCAGCAATGCGTGCACGATGAAGGCGTTCTGGGGGGCAGATTGTGGGCTCAGGCGTTGCACGGGAATGAGCGCCATCCTGTCAACAAACGGTTGACTTGTGCGGTACTGATCATTAAAAGCCGGCTTTAGCACACCAGAGAAAGAGAGAGTTTGAGGGCGATGTCACTGTATTTATACCAAACGGGTGAATTCGATGCCATCGTGAGGGGCCTGCACAGCCAATATTCATATTAAATGGCCCCCGGACATACATACATACATACATACATACATACATACATATTTGATATTTATATAGCGCCTTTATATTTAAAAAAATGCTCAAAGCGCTTTACACTCTAAAAATAACAATACAAAGAAAACAAATGAGTTTTTAGATTTCTCTTAAATGATGCGACTGAGGTGCAGGAACGAATGCTTAATGGGAGACTATTCCAAATAGTGGGACCAGAAAAAGGTTATACATGGATTTATAAACAAATAGTGAAACTTTATACATTATTCTCTTATGAACAGGTGACCAGTGTAGTTGTTTAAACAAGGGAGACACACATGATCATATTTTCTTGCATTTGAAACAATACGGGCTGCACGATTCTGGATTCGTTGAAGTCTATCAATATCTGAAACATTTATATTAATCAAGAGAGAATTGGCATTATCAAGACGGCTTAAAACAAGAGAGCAAATAACATGATGGCATGCCTCATCAGTTAACATCCTTCTGACCCTAGATATGTTATACAAATGAAAATGTAATGACTTACACAGTGAAGTAACCTGTTGAGACGTGGTCAAATAAGAGTCAAGTACAACACCTAGAGTTCTGACTGATTCAGAGGGCTCAACCAAAACATCGCCAAGAAACAAATGAACATGATCTGGTAAATAATGTCCAAGTCTAGAAGAAATAATCAAAAGAGACTCTGTTTTTTGTTCATTCATGAGTAATTTGTTCTTTATCATCCATACATTAACTTCACTAACACATTTCTCTATCAGACGCCCAGTGTTGTGCATATCACCTGGGGCCCTTAGGATACCCGTATGGCACTCTTGAGCACCGCAATGCGCCCGTAAAGATTTTTCATGAGAATGGACAGAAAAAATTGTGAGGGGCCGGTCCGGTGCCCCCCAAGGGCCCTTTACTGGCTTTCTACAGCCTAACGGTTAGATAAAAAAGCCGGGAGAATTGGGAGCAGCTAACTCATCACCACGGCATCCGTACGGCTGGTGAAAAATGTCCTGGCGCCCGTAGAAACTGTACGGGAACCAGGAACTCAAATAAAAACAGAAAAACTCAAAGCTTAAGTGAAATGATTCACAATACACAACCAGAACCATTAGTTTATATAATATGAAATTTTAATTATAGTTATACATTTTTATTTCATGTAATTTAATTCCACTTTTCTATTAACAGAATGAGCAGCTTCTATCCGACCAGAGGGATGTGAATAGGAAGCTACGTCAGAAAGTTGAATCAGCTGAGCAACAAGCTACTGAAGTCACTAGAAAGGTAAAGGATTTTACCATCTCTTTGAGTGCTTCATATGAATGGAGTGCTGGGAATATCCTGTTGTAGGTAAACGACCAGCAGGGCCCTGTCTTACAAAGATTTGATATCAATCGCAACTATGTTCATAAGAGATAGGAGACTGCAAACTTGCGATTGATTTGGATCAATCCTTGCTCTTTGTAAGACAGGGTCCTGCTGGTCGTTTACCTACAACAGGATATTCCCAGCACTCCATTCTGCAACTTTCAGTCCTATCTAGGAGACTGAACATTCACCACCAAACATCTCAGAAACTTTGCAAAGATGAATTTCATCTTCATGTAGTAAAATTGATTTGATGCATGATATAGGAACAAAATGTAACCAGCTTAAATACGTAGGCAGAATTATTTACTTGAAAAATAAAGTAAAACAATTATAAGGAGAAGGCATAGGAAAGGAGCTCTTTCAGAAATGTCCCATTGTCATTCACAGATAATGTACAGACCAAGTAAGTTTGAGCTTTGAATGTTAATCACTAATTATATTCCCTCAGACTTTTAATCAAATAATTTTAAGATCAGTTAGGGTTTTGCTTCGTATATTGATGATTGAGTATATTCTTTCTTACATGTATTACCCAGTTAACTGATAGATCATCGAGAGAGAGAAGACTAGCTCATGATAAGAAGCAGCTCCAAGCTCAGCTTGACAAGATCAGAACAGAACTGACTAGATCAGACAGGTGAGATATAAAAAACTGCACAGAAAAATCTTGGTGAATCATTTCCGATGTTATGACTAGAAATTAACAGTTTTAAAAGGAGATGGGTGGTATTCTCATAAGTTAAGCCGGGACTAAGTCCAGACTAAACAAGAATTTTAGTTCACCCTCCTATGGAATGCTAGGTGTCATCTTCTTCCTTCATTATTCATGACAAAGATAATCTACCAAAGACTTGGTTGAAATTTAGTTCATACTCATATTATCTTTTTCTACCCATTACATTGCAGAATTATTTTTTGGACACTTATCATTGCAGGATTAAAATTATCTGTACAGGGTAAATAAGTTGGCAACAGGCACTCCATAAAAGTGTGGACTAAGTTATTAAAGTTAAAGATAAACTCCAGTACTGGTAAAAAAAAAAAAATTAATTCTCACAGAATCAAACAAAACTTACACTGAATGTTCAAGATTACAAATAAATGACATGTGCCAAACAATTTTGGAAGAAAATGTATACTGGCTGAGTAATGAGCATAGAAAGACAAGGAAACCAAGGTAGTACCATCCCCGACACCATGTGTGTTGTCCCATATATAGCTTTCTATGTGAGTGTTTGTTACTTTACCAAGACTCGGTCAAATTTATTATGATTTTGATGACTCCAGAACCTTGCAGTGCACACCAATACTTACATGCTCCATGATCAACTGTTTCTGATCCTTTCACACCTTTTCTTTCACAATGCAATCGCATTACCAATACTAAAGTTTATCTTTAAGGCAGGCTTAACTAAGTACGCGCTATCGGAATACCACCCGATGATTTTGTTATCATTCTGCTAGAGGTTTTGTGGTCTAGTGGATACATCATTGGACTGTGGATCACCTGGTTCGGGATTTGAGTCTTTCCTTGGCCCTGATGTTCTTTGGCAAGACATTAAACTACCTTTGCCACTGTCCATCCAAGTGTTTAATGGGTATCAGTAGGAAGGAATGCATTGAATGCTGTGAGCGCAGAAATCAGTAGCACCTTAGGTAGTAGATATGTACACTAGTAGTAGTAGTAGTCATATAATTTGTCTTGTCAAAATAAAGACAAAAAAAGTTCTATTCCTACTTGTAAACTTGATGGCCTCTATTTTTATATGGCTTCCTTTTTTCTTTTTGTTTAAACCGGATCACCTTGAGTGATTCACAAAGTTGTGTGAGTTGTGGATTTATTCTACCTTTCAACAAATCAATATAGGCCAGATTCCATTTGATTACTTTCTGTTATCATTTCAAATTTGTATGCCGATGTAAATAATACTAATTGATAACCATGTATCATTGTTTTGTTTTATTTCACTGTTTATTTTCCCAGTAGAATGTTACTTTGATATTAAAATCATTACATTCCATATACCGGTAGATCTCTAAAAACTATGGATTTCTTGTTCTTCCTAAGCTCACTACTAAGTAGGGGGAAAGAACCTTTACTCATGCAGGGCCTTCTTAAAATGTATCTGTTTCTTTCTTTGTAATGCAGATGCTTTTATGTGATTTTTTTTCTCACAAGAGCGCCTTGAGCATTTATTTTTAAGTGGACTTGGCGCCTCACATATCTCACATGAATAACATGTATTATTATCATTGTTTTGTTTGATGACAGAGGAGGCCATGTGTCACTGCACCTACCTACTCCACACCTAAGTGCTACATACAACCAGCCTAAACCAAGCCATCCTGCTAGCGGGTTCATAAGAGATAGAGCACCGTCGATTACAAGCTCTCTTCATAGCTACAAGTCATCACAGAGCAGAAGCTCATCACCGGAATTTAGTACATGAAATGTTTAGTCGTCCGTCCAGCTATTTATTTATTTATTTCATCCAATATCAAAGATTTTAGAGAAGCAAGCCAATATCATCATAGAAATGTTTTTTTTTGAGTTTATGTGAACTCATCACAGATACACATTCAGTGAATCTGAATTTCCTGTTAAGTGCTCACAGCATTAGGTTGCTGAATTCCTCTTTACTTTTGTCTAAATTTATTTTATGAATAGATCCTGCTGTATTTAACATTGTCTATCTTGAAATATGACCAGGGCCCCAGCTTCATAAAACTCATTATCAATAACAACATACAATAAATGTTGTAAGCTACTGAAATCCTTACATTTGATTGGCTATGAGCAGATTTATCATAGATCTGTGGCAGTTGTTATTGATGACAAGTTTTATGATACAGGGCCCATGTATTGCTTGTGTTCACTCAAATCATATTATGCTATTTTGTGTGTTGTGTACTGCTATGCTCTTCAACTATACTATTATGTGGGATACAAGTTTGTGTTGTAATGTGTTGTGTTAGCCCACTAGACATGTTAAAAACCGACCAGTCTTGATATTAGGAGCAAAAAAATAGAGTATCATTAGGTATGATATCTTAAACATTGAAATTATTTCAAATTGAGATTCCTCGTGGTTATATGAGTAGTAAAATTGAAGTTGTGGGGTAGTCTAGACCTTTCATTCAAAGAGCCATATTTGGGATAGTTTTATGGCTGGTCTGCCTCTGGTGTGATGTCATAATGATTCACAGCCGCTCAGACTTTTGATACAACTTCAAAGCAGGTAATACCGCAACCCACAATTTAAATTTTACTATTCATTTGATGACTATGAGACTTGTGGTTCTAGCAAGAAAGGTTTACAAATAGTTACTCTTTTGTTACATAATGATGTTGTAATTTCTTCTAAAAACTTGATTGCAGTCAATTTTTTCTGTGTGTGATGTGTTTTCTATATATTCTATTTATCATCAGTTATATGTACTAGCCTCTCCATCCATTCTCAATTACCAGTACAAATATTGGAGTTGTATCAAGACATTACAATACCTACATACCATACTTGTAAGATGAGACACACATGCATAAGCATAAAATGAGTGTGTGGATTTCCATCTGTTAGTAAATCCTGTAGTATTTAAGTTTACCATAACATCAAGAAATCTAGCAGTGCTCATATTTGTGCTTATTACATGGTTGTTTAACACAGTGTTTCTGTTGTTGTTTTTAACCACTCAGTTATGTGACAAACTGATTTATTGAAATAACCTAGCTCCTTCTTCTTGCATTTTATTCAAACATATCTATTTTGTAGCCAGGGATGATGACCCCAAATATGTTATCAAAATTCAGGAATACTCCTTTTGCCTAGATTGTTCTTAATTGTGATGTACCTTACCAGAGGTTTACATAAGATAGCGACAGATTTAATAGGAAAATAAGTGAAACGTATGACCATTGACAAGAAACATCCAGAATGTCAAAGAATCTCTGTATCAAATATCACTTACAATAGTTCTAATTAATTGACACAAAATCAGATGAGGTTTTACTTACTTCATCTATATTTTGAAGAAGAAAATTGATCATTACTTCAAATGGCATGTTTTTGATTCCATGTTTTCTACTTGCTCTTAATGTCTTGCCAAATACAGAAGCCAGTGTATGACAAAGGTCCTGAAGGAAATTCTCTTGTGTCACACATTTTGAAACGGGTTTTTCAGTTTCTTTGCCTGCAAGTATGAGCCAATTCAAGAGATGTACATTTAATTCACTATGGAATAATGTGGTTAAACACCATGTTGAAAACATCTGTCTCAAAATACCAGTTCCCTATTGTATTTAAATCACTTCTATTTTATGAAATTTTTTGTTTAAAGGTAGCTCAGAGATTTTTGCTGTCTTCTTTATTCAAGAAATGTCTAGGGAATTCAAATTTTCTTTCAAGTTAGCCTTGATAAAAAATGACTGATTTGGAATTAATCTAAGAATGACAACCAAAGATCTTTACTAAACAGTATGATATCAACATTGTATATTCAGGATATTAAAGCATTGATATAGGTGATCATGAATTGCAATAATAGTATCACACAGTGATGCCAGTATCTTCTTGCATTGTGTAATATCCAGATATCTTAATGTTTTTATACAGATGCTGCCATTGTATATATTATATTGTAAGTTATGCCAAATAAAAATGTTTTATATTAGCAGGTTTACACAAATTGTTTGTTTTGGAGTATCTTTATTTTGTTTGACGTGGTCTATGTTATTGTTTGTATTCCGTCCTTTCCAGCACTATTTCATTTCATTATTTATTAAAGGAATAATATAAACTAGATCTTCCTTGAAGCTGATATCTGACCCGGCCCCCCACTCCGAGAACGGTTGGACCCCATGCGTGTTACCAAAATGTCAGGTAAAGGGGTACTTTTCGTGCGACAAAGTCCAGCCAGAGAATTGTAAAAAAAAAGGGTTTTATTAACTTTTCACCCAGAGATTTCTTTAAAAAGGGGGTGTTTTTTCTTTTTTTCTCTCATCTCTTTGGACTACATTGAGCATTTTTCATGATTTAGGGGGGTCTCCAAGGCAGGAAAAGCCCGCAAAAAGCCTGCGAAAGGGGGGTTCGGAAATGTTGGCAGTCCTCGAAGAGGGAACAAGCATATGCGTACCCTAAATAACACTGAGTTGGGGGGGCCGGGATATCTGAACAGTCCTGCTGATAATACCTAGATCAAGTTTAAAAGGAACTGAGTTTTTATATTGTCAGTGCTTGTGTTCCACCTTATCAGGAAATATCTGGATAGTTTAGAAATGTTCCTTTCATTTCAGTGAATTCATACAAAACTAATTTACAATAAAAAAAAAATTAATGAGCCATATTCATACTGTTATTCATCCATCCATCCATAACATGACCATTGTATGATATACACATTCTGTCAGAATATATCATTCTCTTTTTTTCTTTCAAATTATGCTCTCAAATCTATTGTTACTGATCTGCCTTATGCACTGATCCACCATTCCCTTAGGGGAGTGATGAATGATAGGGTCTTGAACACTGTACCTTGTTATCGAATGCACCCTACCACAATGGATACTTGAATTCTGCAATGTCTGTTTCATTCATTCATACAATGATAAGACCGCACATCCTTCATCCGTCTATCCATCATTTCAGAGTTTGATTGGAATAATTCATTCCTCTACTAATTCATTCATTTGATTTTATTTTATTTACATCATATTGCACATATCATGTAGGTATTATCATTACCATGTGATCTCTCTCTATTTAATCATTACCAGTACTTATTTCCTTGAAGCGTCGCTTCGTTGGTTGCTAGCTTTAGGTAATGGAGTATGTGAGGACTTATTGTATAAACAGGGGGGGTGTTTCACAAAGATTTTAAGTCGAACTTAACTCTAAATTAGACTTGAATATTATGGAGAGCCATTTTTAGCCTTATAATGAAACATATTCAAAAGCAAAATTTGAAGTATATTAGACTTTTCATAAATTCCACATCAAGAACATTAAATCTCCCATGATAATAGAAAATATGAATGATTTGAATAAACATTTTATGCCTTTTAAAAGAATTTTTACAAAATATTTTCAAGGATGCTAATGGCTTTCCATAATTGCTAAGTCCAACTTAGAGATAACTTAGGATCTTTGTGAAACACCCCCCTGATTTATTATGGTTTCATTTCTCCCCATCCTCCACCCAAGTACATCCTTCCGCTCTCAGTATTTGTTCTTATGGTCAAATAATCCCAACTATACATTCAAATTATTCTTGTGATGCATTCAAGCTTGATATATAGTTAGTATGTTGTTTGAGATAACAGAGAGTGAGTTGTACGTTCTCGTCGAATCATACTATTATTGTGAATGTTTATTGATCCACGTATCTTTTATTTAGGCTATATTTAAAGCATGACAGCATTTAGACTGATAAGTGATTGACATGTAATAACAATCTGTCGATCAAACAACAACATCTCTCCACATTTTTACTATCATTTCATTAATATTCTTGCCTCTTTTTCACAAGCTTTTTTGCATCATGACATACCGGTATGTGTATTTTACTTTAGTTCGTTCTCTCAGAAATTATTTGTTCTTCCCAAATTTCATTAAAAAAATTCTTCTATAAAACAATGCTTTCTTTATTTAGCTGTTTCTATATCATTTGCGATCTTCCTCTCAATTTCTCTTATTCAACTGTTAATTATTCTCTTGGAATGTTATCTTTTTTGTCACTGATCGAGACACCCTCTCACTTTCCATCCCTCTTTTTACTTTCCATTCTTCTTTATCTCGCTGTATCATTTTCCTTCTTTTTGTATTACTTTTCTCTTTCAACCATGGGTAAAAGGTCTAAAAGCTTCATATTTCATCCCCAAATATGCTAAGGAGACAAAGTTCTGGATTTTTCTCTTTCAACCTTGGGTTAGCAGTCTAAAGGATTTATTATATTTATATTTATACAAAATAAGCTAAGAAAACGAAGCTACTGGACCAGCACAGGAATTGTTTGTATTTCACAACTTTATACGCTAAGAAAATATCGTTAACGATAAATGAAATAAATGGTAATAACAATATCGAGCATTTCTATAGCAACCCCTGGCGCTTATCAATGGTAATGATTTTTTTTTTTTTTTTAAAGATTATGAACCATTGATCACAAGTTAAATTGTACAGAGTACCGTAATACTGGAATGAGGTTTGATACAGTGATTGAATGCAATACATGTTAGCAACATACATGCGGGTTAGGCTAAATATTAGTCTCTTTGAAACAAAACAAAATGATTAACCAATTAGACCGTTCCGTCAAATTAGCAGTCAAGCTATGAATAAATCCATGATTCAAGCGATCTGCCCATTAATGAAACATATTCCTCTCGCAGCTGCCCTTACCTTGCATATAAAAGACCCTGTGTGGAGCTCCCACCCCCCCCCCCCCTTCCGACTATTTTGCTAATCTAATTTCTCCGAAGATTTCCATCACTTTGTTTGGCCCTAACGAACAACATTTATCATAATGATGATTAGGATGATGATGACGATGATGATGATGATGGTGGTGGTGGTGGTGGTGGTGGTGGTGATGATGATGATGATGATGATAATGATAATGATGGTGGTGGTGGTGGTGGTGGTGGTGATGATGATGATGATGGCAGTGGTGGTGGTGGTGGTGGTGATGATGATGATGATTGTGGTGGTGATGATGATTATGATGATGGTGGTGGTGGTGGTGGTGATGATGATGATGGTGGTGGTGGTGGTGGTGGTGGTGGTGGTTATGATGATGATGATGATAGTGGTGGTGGTGATGATGATGATGATGGTGGTGGTGGTGGTGGTGGTGGTGGTGGTGGTGTTGATGATGATGATGATGGTGGTGGTGGTGGTGGTGGTGGTTATGATGATGATGATGATGGTGTTAGTGGTGGTGGTGGTGGTGGTGGTGGTGATGATGATGATGATGGTGGTGGTGGTGATGATGATGGTAGTGGTGGTGGTGATGATGATGATGATGATGATGATAATGGTTGGGATAGATGATGATGGTGGTGATAATAATAATGATATTGCTGTAACAAGAAAGACGGTGACAATGATCATGGTAATGCTATATAAATGAAAATATACGGACGAAGAGCAGAATACATACACTGTTGCTCATAAAGATGGAATAACATTTTCTTCGCACTTGTCATTGTGTCAATATGGTTTATTCTTGATAGATAAATTTCATATCTTCTCAGAACTTTA